>VTPC01007910.1:88216-121833 GCA_011009095.1 Ignelater luminosus
GATGATTTTTACATATAATCCGAGCTTTACTAATAACTATTATAATTCTCCAAACAACCACTTATCTGTTTATATTCTAATATTCTTTTATTTACCTTATTTGAAAACCAGACTAGCAAAAATTTCTGGCTGTTGCATATTTATCTGTCCTGCAAACATTGTATTTTCCGTCGTTGACCGAGTACTGGTAGAACGCTGGTCATACCGGACTGGTGCTGGTGCCATCGTTAGGCCCACAGTCGCTTTGCAGCAGGAAAAATGACGAAAACCGGCCCAAGCATTGGGTGCGTTCTAGGTCCGCTGAGTGCTGCTGAACGTGCCCATTGATTGCTTCCAGGAGCGATCAGCAAGTGGTAGCACTTACATTATAAACTTTCTGGGTCGTTGACATCAACGATCAGTGTTTCGCTTGGTAGTGGCATTGCAGCTTTTTAAAAAGCGCTTTTGTATTCCATTGTCGTCTGTATTTGAGGTTAGATATACCTAAGTTAAGCTCACACTTTTAGGTTAGAATATTTAATAACTGCCAAACGCATAATCATAGATACTGGGAGCGCGTAATCGTGATTATTGTTCCTGGACACGACCATTGGGTGTGTTCAGCGGCACTCAGCGTACCTCAACGATTGAGTTACTGACAATACAGAGTCATTGGACGTTTCTGCTGCGTAAGTGACTTGAAATTGCACTGCTGCTTAGCGGCAAGTCAACCGTTGAGTCCGCTAAACGCGTCAATTGTTGTGCTGTGCTGATCATGACAAGTTGATTTTATTGGCCACCTTATCACGGGAAGCTTATCAATACAGTCCTACGGGGATTGTAGCTGGGAAATAAACAAACTTCGACGTTTTACCTCAAAAAAGCCACTAATGGGACAGAGGTGACAGTTGTGCATCGAGCAGGGCACTTTGGTTAACTTAGGCTACTCGTATAATGTGAAGAAAACATTATTTTGTATTTTATTTATACACTATGCGCAATTTATTTTGCTACATGTAGGAAGGGTAGGAAGACAACATATATGACAAACGCCGAATCTTGCATGAACTATTGTTTTTAAAATTTCTTTAAATAAGTAAAGATCCAAAGTTATACGAGACGTTATTACATGTAATGTAAGGTTAGATAATTACTAAATATGAATAAATTCTTGTCAAGATGAGAAGCAATACATAAGTAGTAATGGTTTTTTAACTTTTTGGTTTTTCATAGCTATTTTTTCTAAAAATTGGAAACTATATTCAATAATCATGAAGATATCCACGATTTGCAAAGTGTGTTGGCTATCTATCTTTAGCGCCTTAAGTTGAGCACACTGTATAAGCCTTGAATATATTCAAAGGTATAAGTAATTATCTTCATTACAGACAGTTAGATCAGCAAGACATTCCGAAAAATTTACATATTTTATCAACGCAGAATATGTATCGAGTACATTGTTTACTGTAGATAATCTAGGAATGTGTAACAGTGGCGTAGCAAGAGAGGGGCGGGGAGGGCGGGCCGTTCCTGGCGACTAGGGGTGGCAAAGCTGCTCTTTGTCTGTTGTTGCGGTTGTGAACTTTTCGGAATAATTTTGCCTCTGCCGCCCCTGTCATGCCCCAGGCGTGTAAACATACGCAAGCATTGGCGCCCGTTCCTAATTCCTATTGGGTGCTCCAGTAGCGAACAAATTTTAAGCGTTTGCGAGGATAACGTTTGTTGGTTCGTCAGTAGCAAGGTTGGGTATTTACGCGTAAGAAACTATTTTTTACTTTACATGTAAAAATAGAGTAAAATATGTAAGAGCCGTCTTACATTATACTTTTTGTTGTTGATTTCATCGAAACCAAAGGTAGAAACGCTGAAAAGACGGCGAAAATGATTTTGGAGAAGATCGACCAAGATGGATTCAACATTGAAAATTGCTGAGGCCAAGCTTACAATAACGCTGCTGTTATGTTCGGATTACATACTAGAGTCCAAGCGAGAATTAAGACAGTTAACCCCAAGGCCCGGTTCGTCTTTGAACCAAGTTGGCGTTCACGCCGTTTCTATCACTTCGAAATCTGTTACCTTTTCCGGGACGGTGGAGAAAATATATTTGCTCTTTTCGTCATCAACCCATCGTTGGGACGTTTTGACTGCTGCTACTGGCCAAGGGGTAAAACGCATCAAGACAAGAAGCTGTCAAATTGTTGAAGACTTATTTTTCCAAGATCCTGAATGTTCTCAAAAAGTTAAGCACCGATAGAGCAGAAAATGCAGTCACTCGGTCGGATGCTGGGATGTTGTTGCCACCAATGCACTTGTTTTCTTTCCTTTGCTATCTTGGGTTTTGGTCTGAAGTCCTTCCAGAGATGAACGATGTTCAAGTTTACCTACAAACCAAGCGACTGGACATTCAACGGCGTGCGGCAAAAATTGGGGCATTGAAGATATTGATAGTTGAACAGCAAAATGAGATAGTGGACTGCAGTTTCAGCTACCTAAGACAGTTGTGCAGGAACTTGGAATATAAGTTGAGCCACGAAGAACAACAACAACAACAAGAAAGCAATTTTTCGGTGATAAATCGAAGGGTGCAAACTTGACCTTCGAAGAAGAACTATAGCTGAGAGTGTTAGCATCCATGGACCGGATAATTCAAGAAATTAGTTTAAGGTTTGAGCAATTGGAAGAGTTAGCGAAGAAATTCTCCGTGTTGGCCCCCGCAAACCTCTTTAATCCAGAATACGTCTGCGACTCAGTTAATTTGCTGGATGAAATCGATAAGGTGGAGTTTCTGATCGAAACTTTGTCGACGCATCTCAAGACCACCAAAAGCTCGTGCAGGAAGGACCGCTGGAACTGTTGCAGTTCATCCAACAGTATAACCTCAATACCTCCGTCCCTAACCTGGTGATACTGTTGCGAATTTGTTTGACCATCGGTATCAGTGTTGCAAGCTGCAAAAGGAACTTTTCTAAGTTAAAACTGATTAAATCCTACTTGAGGTTCACTATGAGCCAGCTGAGCAAGAACTTACAGTTAGATTTTAAAAAAACGATAACCGAGTTTGCTGCTCTTAAGGCTAGGAAAGTTTGGTTTTTAGTTTCAAGCATTGTAGTTTTATTTTTAAGTTTCTTCTTATTTATTTATTTATATTTAGCACAGTTTGCTGTTTACATATTAATACAAATATCTAAATATAATCATAGCCAACAGTTAAATTACTTTTTTATTAGATAATTACCATTTAGAAACGCAGTTTAAAGTTTAAATATTGAATTAAACGTTAACTTTAAGTTTTTAAGTTTTTAAATTCGAATATTTATCTCTTCTGAAGAAGGGGCGGCACATTGGAAGATCCGCCCCGGGCGCTAATATTCCTTGCTATGCCACTGATGTGTAATAGTATAATTCGACACCAGTGCGCTGTCACGCCATATTTCAGGCACGAGGCGCTGGCCGAGCGGAACCATTTAAATAAAGTTTCATTTTCATTTTATCTGAATATTGGAGGTGGGTTTAAAGTACATACATATAAATGTTTTTGTCAAAATAATAGAAAAAAAGAACACAATGAGTTGAAACAAAAACGTGTCTTTCCGACAACGACAGGCATTGTCGGGTCGTTACTGTGGGTGCTGTCTAAGCTTACAACAAGCCGTCAATAGATCAGCGGTAAATGCTTGCTAGATTGCGGTGCACTCGTAGTAGAAGTGGCTGTTTATCTTAGTTACCTTTGCGCCCAGTGGCGGCGGTGAAGTCGGAGAGACACTGGAGATCTGCTCGAAAACGAGGTGTGTTTGCCGATTTCGTCACGTTTTCGAGCTGCGTTCTCAAACCCAAATTAAATTGATTGAGTGATCTTAAAGATCAAAATCGAATAAGTATTAAAAAGAAATTATTAACAGGAATAATATCTAGTGACCCAAAAAAGATTTATCAAAGCAGTCAATGGAAAAACTGCGCATGTCTGAAATAAAATCTGCTGTATCATACATGTAAAATTAATGCTGAGCTGTTGAACTACTGACAGGAAATTGGACAATTACATTTCTATTGAATTAGTCAATGAATTGCTTCTAAAAAAACAGTCAACCTTACTGTTAAGTAAGATGTGATATTTAAACATAATGTAAGTCTATTTTTGAAAAACTCAAAAAAAACTTTTTTCCAGCATATCTACACTGAACACTTCTGTCAAAATGAAACACCATTTTAGGAAATTTTTCTTGAACTCCTCAAACGCATCTCCTGCAGAATATACCCACCGGCCATTGATTTTCTGCCCATTTTTAAAATAATTTCAAACATTCAGTAAAAGCCATAACTTTAGAAATCTTAAGCAGCTTAAAGGTTACGTTGGATTCAAATAAACTTAAAAACTGACAGGTGTAACTTGACGTTAATCAACTGACATTTGTAAATAGCAATACTTTCAATCTTAAACATGCCTTTGTGGATGTCTTTGTGTATTATGGCATACTTTGATAAAATTCTATTTGGATCACCCCTTATGTAGGTGTACTACACAACAATCTGTGACCATTTGAACTAAAAACTCGATCAAAGCAATTAGTTTCTTAAACAAGGGGACAAATTTGGGGTGCATTAGGAGACCAAAATACTTAAGTCGAAAACCATATATGATCTATGATGTTATTTTTGGTTTTTGGCAAATTCTTGCATTTAAAAGACACTTTAAAATAATGAAGGGATGCTTTGAAGTGGGTATTTAGAAGATAGTCCATTTCTACAGATAAACATGTTTGGTATCTTACCTTCTTTAGAACAAGAGAATCTTATAATTACCGACAGAAATGTTTATTTGAATATACAAAATAATAACATTACAGATTATTATTGTAACATAATATTCACGTAAATATCTTGTGCAGCTATTAGATATCCTGTATATATGTTAATGCCTTGTCTTGATAATGTCTTTGCCTGATGATATTTTTTATAATTTGCATATTACATTTCCATCAAACTATGCACATAATTCAATTCGTCTTTTGTTAAAATGCTTGTACTATCAACTGTAGTCCTTAATATCTTTTTTATTATCTTATCTTCTTTCATTTCTATGAGTAACTGTAGGGGAAAAACATTTTTTGCGTTACCTATATCGATATCAGCACCGTTATCCAATAAACAAACTATCATATTCTTTCGTTTAGTTTGTATACTGTGTAGAAGCGGAGTAGTACCATGTATATCTGTTACATTAATATCGGCCCCTCTTTGTCTAAGTAAACTTATTAACTTTGTACGGTTTCCTGCAACTGCGTGATAAAGGGGAGTCATCCCATTCCAATCGACTGCAGAAATGTTAGCTCCTTTGTCCAAGAGATATTTTACTACATTTTCTTCGCTGAACCTTGCTGCTAGCATTAGCGGTGTAGTATTATAGACGGTACGTTCATCTACATCTAAGTTCGTCTTATATTGAAATAAAAGCTTCAAAACGTGTAAATTATTATATTTTGCTCCATAATGTAGAGCTGAATAACCATTCTTATTTCGAATGTTGTTAGCACCTTTTTCGATTAATTGTTGAGCAATTTCTGTACGTCTTTTACGAATATGTTGGTGTAAAGGTGTAACCCCACCACGATCTCTAGTGTCAACTGGACATCCAAGTTTTATTAGCTTTTTGGCTATGTATTTATTGCCAGTTAAATGCAAACCAATTTTTCTTTTACCATTTGTTGTCAACAGTAAATAACTTCTCGTAATCTCGTAATCTTTAAATTTTTCTAATATACAGTTTACTTCTTTCAAATCATTTAATTTACAAGCCTCTAGAAATCTTTTTCTATATTTAAATTTTTCTTTAATTTGCTGGATGGACATAATAACTGATGGATATTCATTTGCGTGTTTACTAAAATTCTCTATATCATCACTTGTTATGGAATAAGTAAATAAAGTTGATGCAAAAACCATATTGCTGTCAGAGACTTTCCATTTACTTAATTCTTCTAAAAGAACGGATAAAATAGTTTCTTCACTGTTTAACTGGCTTTTAGTTATAACAAACGACAAAAATAATGGTGTTTCATGTCTACGGTTACGTGCGGATAGCAATTTTTTCTTTTTATCAACGTCGTTAATAATAACTAACAAAAAATACTTTACAACGAAATATAAGTTCTCACTAACACAAGTATGAAAAATTGATTCCTGATAATCACCTTCCAACAGCGACTTACAATTGCTGTTCCATATTTCCATAAATTTGCTGCCACACATTTCTAGTCGATGTTTAGATAATACTTTAAGTTGCTTTAAATAACAATTAAAAAAATAACGCATTTCTTTATGTTCTTCTTTTGTAAAAAAATCAGAAACTATAAATTTTTCTAAATTCCAGTTGTAATGAATTGGAATCGATTTGCCTTCCAACCATAGTTTTAATAATTTTGCCACAAAGAAATCTCTTACTGAACCATGAAAAAATCCAAAGTTGGCGCCGCAATCATATTGAAATTGTATGATACCTACTTGGTTTAATTCTTCTACATATTCATATCTGATTAAGTCGGTGTGCAAACTAAACATTTCCGTGATAGCTAATTTGCAAAGTTCTTCAAAAATGCACTTCATTAGCCATTCTTCTATAACTTTTCTGTTAGGTACGTGACATCTTCTAAAATAAATATTACAGTGGATTTCTGAATATTTCTGATATAACCATACGGTATCTTCTAGTGTTATTTCCAGAAACTGGTGTGGGTGAATTGATGCAATAACTTCTGCCATCATTCTTATTTGCATTGGAGTTCCTACAAAGGGATAAAAATCTCATTAGGTTAATAAGTTAAATAATATTTTGAAAAATGCAGTTTTACCCGATAATACTGCATCCTACTAAAAAATGTATCTGTCACAATGGAAAATTTTACTCCAATGACGGTATTCACTATGAAGAAATAGATACCTTACAATCCTAATAATATTAGAAACTATCTTCTGTTGTCTCTGACAGAGGGAAAACAATGTTTAAAAAATGTCATCTCACCTATAACAGCAGTTATTGTCTCTCCAAAGACATTTGGTGCATCTCTTAGTATTCTTCTAATATGCGCTTTAACCTCATCAAAATGGGTAGTATCTTGAAACAAACGCCAGAAAGCCGAACAAAAACTTAATAGTTTCTTTTTATATTTATTGATAACTTCGTAATTACATGCAAAAACTGACAGTCCATTTTCTAGTTCTTCACATCTAAATTTTCTGGTGGTTATTAATATATGCGCTGTTGATTCATCCTTTAGAAAATTAACCAAGTCAATAAATCTTAATCTACTCTTCTCATCTTGGATCTCATCAAAACCATCAAATAAAACGTATACAGGTGGTTTTGCTTCATATTTAAGGCAGTAGGATAAAAGGTACTGGATAAAAGTCATATCATAGGTATTGCTATTTGTTAGCAAAAACCTGGCAGCTGAATTGAAATTAATCGTATGTTTAATGTTATCAAAGTTAGAATGTCTTAATGATATTGCGAATGCCCAGTGGGTACGTTTGAGATTTAAAAATAGGCACGAAACTGTAGAAGATTTTCCCATTCCAGGTTCTCCTGATATTATCGAGATTTTTCGATGAGTAATCATTTCTGTTTCTTTAAGATGTACTGCGTTCGGTCTCATAAACTTTCTTAACGATTCTATACTTCCACTTGTGTACAACCATTCTATTCTTTTACCATGTATATTAAATAAATGCGATGTACCTTCTCCTCTTAGATTTATGATGTTTTCTTTAGCTTCATCGGGAGTAGAACAGAAGTTATAAAAATGATGTTGTTCTATATCTATGTGCGAAAGTAATGCATCATATTTTGCTTTATTCCCACAAAAATAGTAGTAATCAGATTCTTGATTTGAATCTTTAAAAAAGTCAGGATTTACAATGTTTTTAAGAATTATATTTCTGCAGAGATAGAAGTCTTTATTGAAAATTTTGGTCAAATAGAGTTTTTGATTTTGAATTTTAAATAAATACACAATTTTGTTTAGATTCCTTGCACATTCCTTTTCAAATTCCACTATAGGGTTTACTTTTATATTGGGTATGTTTATTGCTCTCAGTAAATCAGTATCTTCTTTATCTTCAATTATGTATAGATACCGATTATCAGTATTGTGTAACAAAAGTGACGCTATATTGATTTCGTAATACGGAAGATCCATGTAAATAATATTTTCTATGGAATCTTTATAATTACAATCCATTACCAAAGGTGTAATTGCAGATTGAAGTATAAATTGTAAAAAGTCTTCACTAACATACTTATAAATCTCTCCATTTTGATAACATTCTTCTTTGAATATATCATTCAAACTCATTGGTTCATCATACAGAATTAAGCATTGTTGCCTCAAAAATTTTTGCTGTGATTCTTCCGTTAGATCTTGGAAACTAATGTTATTTCCGATTCCAGTGACTACCATAACATTTTCTCCTGAAACAAAATATAGTTTATTAAATCTATATATATATAATTCTTTATTTCAATAATTTAATTGGTAGGAAATTTGGATTAAGCTATTAACAAATACGATAAATCTTTTTTTTGTGGTGACACCTAAGATGATCTTTCTAAATAGGAAACCCTATATCGTGTTATATCTTTAGAAACTACTCTTCTAGATAGTTTTGGAAATGCCAGTATCGATTTACAAGTTGATGAAATTTCAGTGCAGTGGTGGGAAAAGAATCCTAGTAGAGCGTACATAAGTGGGACAACAAAACCCAAATCCTGACAAAGCCGGCACAATCAGTGCAGATTTCTAGAAAAGGCAATATAGTAAAACTGAGAAAAATTAGAAACCGTTAAATGAGGGTTTTTATTAACGGCCGGTTTCTTAGTATTTATAGCTAGGAAAAAGGGTTGGTTTTAATTTTGAATTTAACAGCAAGGAAATATTAAAAAAGATATTTTTTCTTATTCTGTATGTAATACTCACCTGTCATCCAAGAATATCTTCGTGTTGATATTAAAATCACTTTTGCTGCTTCTCTCAGTAACTGCAGTACATCTTCATAATTCTCCTCGTATGTATCAAGCCATTCTATTATCAATAAGTTGACTTTTTCATTACTTCTTCCAATTAGACCTGGAAGATATCTTTTTATTTTATTTAACTGATTCCACTTAATAAAACTATACTTTTTTCTCTCTGTTTTAAAATAATCATCAAGCAATCTAGGTTCATTCTTTTCATAAAACATTAGAACGTTGTGTACAAAACTTGCTTCTAATTGATATCCAATTTCTGAGCTACTATCTACCTGTATGCAAAGAAAGCGTTGAATGCTTGATTCCAAGAATTCATTTATATTATATTTATCCTTGAAGTAATATCCGTTAAAATCTGATATTTCTTCTTTAAAATACTTAATTTCCATCTTTAATATATCCATGCACATCTTATCAGAAACATCATTCCTTAACAAATCAATAACTGTCGTCTTCGTTGGATGTAAATGCTTAATGCAAGCAATAGTTTTATTTAAATCATTCCCTTCTATCGTATTTAATTCCAAATTTACTGTGAAATCTGGTATAAAATTCTTTTCTTTAAACTCTTGAACACTCCTTGAACTATGTGCTATAGCATAGTTCCAGTCAGTTAAAAAATCAAATTCATTTTCGGTAAAAACATTAAGACTGCATTCAGTATCAGCAGCCCGTTTTAACTGAAAGTCTTCCTCTTTTACTTTGAATGACCACAAATAAGAGCTTATAAATCTTTTTGCTGATTGTTTTAAGCCTGATCGAAGATATACCACTTGTTGTCTTTCAATAGTATGAGTCTTACGATCGAAAAGATGTAGTAGTTCTTCCAACTTATGTGTTTTGGCTCTTTCTACATAGTATACTGTTCCCACTTGATGGTTTATACAGTTGATAAAATTTAACTCACTCAAGTATACTGTGATATCAAGTTTATCAAAATTCGCAAATTTTTTATGAATACAAAAAGGCGCTACCAAATTTGCTAAGGTCTCTCTACAACCTGGACTTTCGTATACTACAGTGTGAGCATGGATATTCTTTGTAGGTTTTGCATCCTCCACAAAACGATTATTTTCTATTTTAAAATATTTAGTAGTAAAAGTAGTTATTTGTGCTAGCCATGCACCTAACGAATGACCAGTGAGTGATAATTGAAAAATAGAACTGTTTTCATTCTGTTTCTTAATTTGTTCACTTACTAGATATACAAAAGTTGCGGCAGATTTCGACTGCGAAGTACAAAATTTTTCTCTTAAACCTAATTGAAAGTCATTGTGTAGTCCTCCAATGTTAGGGTCTGTTCCTCTATGAGCAACAACTACTTGACATAACACAGGATTCCAAAATGCAACTCCAAAGTAACGATTCCATGTATTAGAGTTTGTAGCTGTAGTTAACAATTTCCAGTTTTTAGGAAGAATGTAAAATTCATCATTATAAGCCAAGTTTGAAAATGTGGCTAATACGTAATCATTTGGAAAAGGTATGTTTTTAGCTTTTATATAGTCGTATTTGTCCGTATTTAATTCTTTGCCAAAATCCGGATAACTAACGGTCAACTCTGCATCGCATTCATATAGAATGTTTTTAAACATCTTAATTCCTGCAAAAGTAAAAATAAAATTTTAAATTTAAATTGTATATTTTCTAAATTATTTGTATATTTATAATGTTTAGAATTTTATTTAGTACTTAATAATTACACTTTTCTAAATATTTTAAATTGAATGTTTTAATGGGAGGTAATAAAAAACTTAAAAAAGTGCACAAAACACTCAACTAGTTTAAGTAAAACCGACGCGACGGACGCTAGAATATTTCAGTAACGAAAAACGTTGTCTACTAGGGTAGGCCGAAAAAACAAAAATGTTTTTTTAAGTCGTAATACCGCGGAAAAGTTGCGAATTGAGGAGACTAAAAAGGGTTAAAAAAAGAAATAAAATCGGTTTATATCTTCCGGTCGCTCATGTGCTCTAAAGTTTGCCGAAATTTAGAAAAATTCACATTTTTACAATAATTTTTAACATTTTTAAATTAGCTTCTTCCCGAATGTAATAGCTTAAATTCTTATGTAGCAGAACCACAGAAAATAATGTTTAAATATTACTTAAATCTGTCAACATCTTCCGGTCGCGCATTGCCTTCAAAGTTAATGAAATTTGGAAAAAAATTACAAATAAAGGTAGATCATAGTTCAAGGAAAAAATTTCCACTACAAGGTCTCTATTTGGATGGGAGGAAGGACGACACGTTAGTAGTAGATCAAGCTCATTTGAAAAGACTCCGTCGAGTAAAAAAGGAAGAGCATTACTCGCTAATTCAAGAACCTGGTTCAGTCTACATCGGCCATGTTACTCCAGCTTCTGGAAGTTCTGAATATATTGTTACTTTTATTATTTCTTATCTGTCTGGTCGGGGTATTTCTCTTGAAAAATTAATTGTCATAGGATACGGTCGCACTGAGTTCATATAAGTTGGAAAAACGGTCTGATTCGCCGAATCAAAATGCATTTGGGGAAATTGTTATAATAGGCAGTTTGCCTTCTCCATTTTAATGAACTGCCATTCTGGCATCTGTTTCCATACCTAGACGGTAAATCAACTTGTCCGAAATCTTTGAGAGAGCCAATCGGTAAAAAGATAAGTGGCTGCGAAAAACGTCCAGTGATTCGCTCAAGAGTATTGGCTGTCAGATCCCCACAATAGACAGCAGTAGACTAAGTAAGGATTAGCAATATCTACTCGATATTTCCATGGCAATAAAGTCAAAAAACTATAAAGGGGATTTGGTTGTACGAATTCTAAAGGCGAGAGAGTTAGATCAAAAGAGAACAACTATCAGAACATTCATGCCGCCAAAACTCAATTTCAAGGCTCAACACTACTCGAAAATAATTAACTGGATCGACTGTGATTTATCTTCTCTCCCATTATTAAAAGATATCAGTGACGATGAATTTAAATCACATATTCAAGGTAGCTCAGTCTCTAATTGGGATATAACATTCAAAACATTCCCAGTTCACACACAGGCAGTTGAACGATCTTTTAAACTCGTGACAAGCCTCAGGAAAAGCGGAGCTGAGTCTAGGGATGGTTTTATCAGAACGACTCTGCTGTCAAGATGCCTAACTTTCCCCATAAATCAGATTTCAAAGTACTTTCAGCTAAGAATGAGTAAAAACGGAGATGCTCAATTGTTCAATATGAGTTTCTTGGACTTACGACTCTTCACCCAAAAACCTAGTGTTTTCAATAAAAAAATCTGTTTATAAATATCACTAATGGTCTAAATAATTTTTTTAAACATTTAACCTTGTATTCAATAAAGAAAACCAAAAAAAACGAACATGTAAGTGTTAGTATTTCTTTTCTTGAAATATGATCTACCTTTATTTCTATTTTTTTTTCAAAATTTCATTAACTTTGAAGGCAATGCGCGACCGGAAGATGTTGACAGATTTAAGTAATATTTAAACATTATTTTCTGTGGTTCTAATACATAAGAATTTGAGCTATTACATTTAATTTAAAAATGTTAAAATTATCGTAAAAATGTGAATTTTTCCAAATTTCGGCAAACTTTAGAGCACATGCGTGACCAGAAGATATAAACCGATTTTATTTCTTTTTTTAACCCCTTTTTAGTCTCCCCAATTCGCAACTTTTCCGCGGCATTACCACTTGAAAAAAAATTTCTGTTTTTTCGGCCCACCCTATTGTCTACCCACAAAGTTGCTCGAACGGTAGTACATTATACTATTAGAGAGATTGCACTAAAGTGCTGCAAAAGAGTGAGAGCAATAGGTAAAATTGTTTTGTGACGTATCCTAGTCCGCTGAATCGCATAAGCAAAAATACAGAGTGAAATCAAAACAGTTAGAAAAAATTTAATGGGTAATAATTGATGCCTAGAAATGTCTATTGATAACATTTTTATATAAACGGAGTCCTTTTTTGAAAAGCGGATGGGTTTCCACGTTTTGAGAACCGCTGAGACTTCTCCTTTTTCTGACTTCCCTTCTAATGCTGCCGGTTTCATTAAATGTTTTCACTAATTTAGCAATAGCCATAATTGAAACGTTAATTCCAAATTCTTCCAAAACTCTTACTTTTACGAAATTATAAGATACTTGTCCCAAACCATAACATTGTACGATATAATGAAAATATGTTGCTCTAGTGTTCACATTTTAATTAACTTATGATTAACTTTGCAAACAGTAGCAGACTAATTGAGACATGAAATTGGACATTAAGCCATTCAAGAGGTTATTTAATCTGTACATTAGTTTAATATAAATATGAGTTAATTTTTGAACACATTGCATAAAATTTCGAAATTTGATAAAAGTTGTTTTTGGAACAAGCAAGAATTTTTATAAAGAATACATTTTTTCGTATTTTGCAATTCTTGGTCCGTTATACCTATTCTAAACCTTTTTTGGGAACAATCTGTATATATAAAAAGTAAATTAGCTGTATTTTAAGCGAGTGCTCGAGTAGAGTAAAAAGAAGAAACAATCTAGAAATATACAAGAAGTTGCGGTTAAAGAAAAACAAGTTATGTACTTACATTTTGTACAAAAATGGCAGCTATTGAATTTTTTGATCGTGTAAAAATATACATCAAACTATCTTTCCTTTTACATTTTGAAAACAAAAAAGTTGTGACTATTAGTTGTTTATCATAAAAATACCATCGCACTATATAAATATAATATAAGTCTGCAGGAAATCCTTATTGCAGTAAAATTATACATTTATTACGTTATAAAATAAAAAAGTAAAAAATTATTTTGTTGATATAGTGTAAAATCTTACTTACGTGTATTTATAACAAATATAATCAACACACTGATTAATCATTTGCAAACTTTATTTATTTTAGCTTTATTATCAACTGTATAATTATATATCATTTAGCAGCGTATTTGACTTTGTATTAAACAACAATAAAGAACGATTCGGCAGTATAACTCAGTGCGAAAATGACATCATCTAGTCATAAATAGTACATAAGGAAAACTTAGATGAAATTGACTCATAGAGGAAACAGCTACGTCACTAGCTCAGATACAGCGGGTTCACTTGTTAAGGTTATTATAGTTTATTATAATTATAATACACATAAAAGTGAAGTATGAATTCCTGATCTAAAATGTTTAATATAATGTATTACTATCCGAGAATGCTTTGCGGGAAATTACAGCCGGTCCAAGTCGTATAAAAAAATAGAAAGTTATATCAATTTAAAACTGATTTGGTTTGGAGATCAAGCAAGTCAGCGTAAAATTACCGCCGTAGGCGGCTGGCTCCTTAGAGGACTTAACCTCTCTTAAGCCTGGATAATGAGGGATGTTAGAGGATAGGAACGTCGACGGAGAGGTGCGTTGGAGTGGTAGTCGAGTCATGTCATGTCACATACCAAGCAGCCCGCGGGCCGGTCCACGAGGTGATGGCTGGTGGCGACGGTGGAGCAGGCCGGAAGCAGGATCTCCATAATCCCCGCCGGTGGTGTTGCCGATGACCCAGGTTGGATGGAGTACCCAAGGACGGCCAGCGAGCCGTCACACAGAGACGACGAGGAGTTCAACGCGACGGTTCTTTTCAGAACGGTGTTGGAATTGTGTAATGAGAAGTGTGAGAGTGTGTATATGTTAGTGTAGTGGTGTGTGGGTGTCTAGGTGTGTATAGTGTGCCGTGGAAGTGCAAAACTGTTCCGGCATTTGCCTTAACCACTGGGGAAACCGTTTGGAGATCTGTCATATTTGATAAGAATACAACGACGATAACGATGCACCCACACTAACCCAATCTGTTTTACCATTTTTTATTATTTCTTTTCTTGTATTTAATAAGCTTTTACAATTGTAGAGAACCTAAATATGATGTTATGTATAAATAACAGAGGAAAATGTATAAAATGCTCTCTAAGTACGTGGAAATAAAATACGACAATAGTGCACTTAGTAAAATGATTTGTAACGAAGTTACTTTTAGCTTAGTTACAATTCGCCGATATGAATTTTATATTTAAGATAACACATTATTTATCACTCGCCGCTAATCATTGAATTGTAATTTTTATTTCTATATTATTTCCTTGTTTTATTTTGCCATCACTAGCGCTGGAAATTTTTATCGATTACATATCGATGTATATATTCTGAAAATATCCATGTAGTATATCGCTAAACAAATAAAGTTATCAAAACACCTCAATTTATTTATGGAGACATTAGAACACAGAATTAACTGATTCATAGAGGTCGTTGTGTTCGCTCTCGCACACATAACCTAAAAATCTTAAATGGCACTCCGACATTTGCGATACATTGTTGAAAAGGAAATAACAATAGCAATCTTTTATTAAAAACAAAATTTAAATTGGCTTACTTAATCGAAAGTTATAGCACAAAACGTTTCATTTTAGTTAAGAATTTAAATTGCGTTAACGAAGTAAAGAAATCTATTTCAATTGTTTTGGTGTTTATTTCAGATGCAAAACACATGAACGTAGATATTTCTAAATTGATTATTGTAAATTGAACTGTCAATAGAAGGTAAAAACAGAAGTGAAGGAACAACACGAAATAAGTAATTTTTGAAAACAATACCTAAACGTAGAAACTCACTATAGTTCAATTCATCTTATGCAATGTCAAAACATGTAAAGTTGTATTTGTTTTTCATCTAAAGTACATATTAAAACAATTGAGATGTGATAATTTACGTAAAAAATTAACTTACCTTTGTTATCATAGTGAGACGTTTTGTATAGTAACTTTGAATCGAGGTGACCAATTCATTGTCTTAGTGAAAGTTCTTAGTAAAGAATAACTGCCACTACACCTATTTGGAGTGGAATAGGTTAGGTATTTTCTTTCTTTCTTTCTTTCTGTTGTTTCTTTTCTATGTTTTGACTTTTATTAATAGTTCAATTTAAATTATTCAATTAAAGATGTTTAGGTTTCTTTGTTTCATATCCGAAATAAGTACCAAAACAATTAAAATGCGTCTATTTCCTTAACTAACACGATTTAAACTCATCACTAAAACGAGACATTTTGTGCTGTAATCTTTGATCTAGTAGGCCGATTTCAATTTTGTTTTCACCAAAACATTGCTCTTGTTATTCCCTTTCCAACGACGTATCATAAGTGGTAGGGTGCCACTTAAAATTCTGAGGTTATGTGTGCAAGAACGAGCACAGCGCCTATTATTATTGAGTTAATTATGCATTTTAATGTCTCCCTCCGTAAATAAATTAACGTGTTTTTTTCTTATTTCGATATCTCTATTTGTTTACCAGATATTAAGGGTGGATCGTTTTAAAATGAACACACTGTATATACAGTATGTCTAAAAGGTGGCGTTAAGCATGGGGATCTCGGAAACGGTAAAATATAGAAACTTGGTTAAATGAGGGGAATTGTTCAGTACATCAAGGTCAACTAAGATCCACCTCAAAAATTCTAAAAACCGTATTCTTTTAAACGCCACAGACAAAAAATCGAATTTCTTTATTTTCTTCATTTACTTATAAATTCTTTATTTGAAGAGATAGGTCAAGAATTCTTTGACATTTTTAAGGTAGTTTTTAAATTTATATCACTAATAAATCAGATTTTCGATTATACTTTTTAATATTGGCGATATAACTTCAAATTATTTTTTAAATGCAAGTCCTAGGAGGCCATGAGGTTAATAGAAAGTGCTCTTAATTTCCTTTCAATACCAGGTTTGATATATTTAAACTTTAAAAGTAAAAAAACTATGTTTTTATTTTAAAGCTGGGAACAAGTCAAAAGCAACTGAATATTTACTTTGAGACAATTGATAACATCTCATACTGTTAAGAACTACACTATGCAACATATTATAGAACAAAAAGAAGTGAAGCAGTGAAAACAAAAAGTATTTTAGTAAGTGATAATGTCACACTAGTGTTGTTCAAAACGCCGAATCAAAAAAAAGTTTGAGGAGGCCATAACTTATGTTTAAGTTATCAAATCTTTCCGATTTTTAAAATTTAAATACCAAAGCTAAGTGGCAACTTGTTTGTAATATTTCCACAGAAAACACTCTATTGCTAAAAC
This sequence comes from Ignelater luminosus, assembly GCA_011009095.1. Taxonomy (NCBI): domain Eukaryota; kingdom Metazoa; phylum Arthropoda; class Insecta; order Coleoptera; family Elateridae; genus Ignelater; species Ignelater luminosus. The sequence goes on from VTPC01007910.1 coordinate 105,320, forward strand.
TTTCCGTGGACTGCTTGAGCTCATTATTTTTAAATGAACGATACTATACCATACAATTAAAATAACATCGAATACTATAAATTAAAAACAAAGTAACATTACAAACTATGTTTAAATAGTTATCCATTATTTTTCAGGCACAGGTAAGATTTTTGAATCGTTGAATACATCGCTTTTTTCAAAGTACGGCGCAGAATATTTTGTAATTCTTGAAGGACGGTTTTCCGAAGTTGTTAGATGCAAAACAGTGAAGAGTTAGTATTCAGTGCGTAGTAAGTATCCTGGTAAGAACTAAAGATATTAATTGGTTTAATAAATAAAGACAAACCAATAAACCCCACTATAGGCTAGAACAACCTTTTATTGTATAAAAGATATATATTTTCCTATTTGGAAAATTTTAATTAAAGGTATTAAGGTGCCCTATCCTAACCCCTCTGCTCTATATATGTATACACTCTCTCTTATGTTTTGACTACAGACGCTGTTGGTCGAGCCGATCCATCGCCGCTGGGTAGCTCCGGCCTCCATCCTGCATCTTCACTTAAGGCTTGATTGCCGATGTTGTTGGTCGAGCCGCTCAAACCAAAAGACACACTATTCCAGCAATTCGTGATCGGGTCTGTCATTGCTGGGTAGTGTCCGACGGGCTTAGTGAGATTGCATCGTGTTGGGGCGGCCGCCCTGCTTAAAACATTCGTGGGCATTTCTCCAATTGCCATATACCTCCGTAGGGCACCTGGCCCAAGCCCATAGAACTTGTAACCCTACTCGCTCGTTCTCCTCTTGGCTTGGACCCTGCGTAACTAATATTAGAGGTATTGCTTCTGTATATAGATTGCAGCTTGTATTTAATTTACGATTGTGCATATTAGATCCGTTGTTTAGCATTTTAAGTGTTGTATTTACCGTAAGATTTCTAGCTAGCCGTTTGACCCCTAGATTACCATATTTTCACAGCAGCTGCCCGTGAGGCCTCGTCTGACCGCCCCAAGGACGAAGCGTAGGAATAAACCCCTTTATAAATCCGGCACCTGAGACCGTCGGTCGCCTCCACAAAATATGCCATAAATTAAAAAAAGGAAAATTTAAATAGAAAATACGAAACGTTTACAAATTGATAATAATTGTAACAGCAGTGATGATAAACTGATACCAACAATAGTGAAAAGAATACTCAAAAATAGATAATAGGAGTATCTAATACTAGCAAAAATGCAGTAATTGGTGCATGCAGGGAAAATGTAAACTATGCCATAATACAGTACAGACTCTTTAATCCGGACTAATTAAACCACGGGTTTAAAGAGATAAGTTCGGATTGCCGATATTTTTGGATTACTGGATAGTGAATACATGTTAGGTTTTATGTGTTACTAAGAAGTAAAAAATTTTCTCCTTATGTTTCTTAATATCCGTAATAGTAGATTTTTCGACGTTATAAATTTTAGATAATTGGGATGCCGGTTTACCTTCATTTAATTTATTTATAATCTCTACTTTTCGCAATAGTGTTAACGTGTGGTGTTTTCTTTTTTGCGACATGTTTGCGCGGTAGTAATATTCTAATTAAGAACGATGTAATCAAGAAGCTTCCGGCTCACAAAAGGGATTTCCCCAAAACGGCCGGGGAATTACCTATAGAAAGCCAATCACGCGCTGTTTCTAGTGGTACTTTTATTGTGTCCGCCGTCTCTAAAATCTGAACGACGTTTGTTAAACCGCACTTTGTTCGAATTATAGAGTCTTGTTCGGACAATCGATTTGGACTTCGTTAGTTCGGAGTGCAGGATGTTCGGATTAAAGTGAGTTTGGACTAAAGAGTCTGTACTGTAATAGGAGTGTGTACTGCCCGACTGCATTCATTCTTAAACGATTCTGTTTTAAAAAATAAATATGATGCTGAACAATGTTAATGTTAACAACAACAACAACAACAACAACAATAATAATAATAACAGACTTTTATTAATTTTGAATAAATGTACATACATTGTTTTCTAAAGTAAATTTCTAGCAGAAACACGCTTATTAGAACGCTTTTTATCTATAAAATTAAATCAAGTTTATTCGTCAAATAAAATATTTAGAAAACAAATCAAATTCTTGTTTAAATTGTGTTTGAAGTATATTTTTAAATTCTCTAGAATGATAATCACTCAAACAGAATTTTCCACTTTCCTCAACGTATTCACTTGATTGTAATAACTTCTCCACTGACAGGTCTTCTGCTGCTTTTGTTGTTGTTGCTGTTGATGCTGTGGCTGTTGAAGTGTTTTGTGTGACATCAGAAATTCTTGTGATGTGTGCTATGTCTTTCTTCAAGATTCTCTTTCTTTTCCTCGTTGCCATGTTGTTAGACAGCTTGTTTCTTGTTTTTTCTATTTCTTCTGTTATATAGTTTGGATCGCGTATGTTCATATTTTTATTGTATTAAGGATCAACTAGTTCTGGCAACATGCAATCCATGTAGAATTTTGTTAACTTTTCTTTTATTTCTGTGTACCAAAATTCATCATCTCGTTTGACATATTCTGCTTTCATTTTCATGGTGGGTCCCGTCCAAACACCAAATATGCAAGTGTGACGTTGAGTAACATGTAACTGCCCGTGGATTTGGTAGAACCACTTATCATTTCGATTAATTTCAATATTGTTGCTTTTATTTTTTTTTCAAAATTTTATTTTTCCGTTTATTATGGCGTCATCTGCTGTCATATTGTAGCGGATCATGGACATTTAATTTTGACAATTTTGTCGTCACCTACAAGTCCATCTGAGGTTGCTACCAGAAAATAAAGATGTTCATCAGTAAACAACCCGCGAGCTTGAATTGTCACATTTTCTTGTTTTGATAATTGCTCCTTAGCTTGTTCTTAATATTTTCCGCCATGCATCAGTGACGGTATGTTGAAATTTGAGGCATCGTAAAGAAGATGTCAAACCAGATTTGCGCAGCTTGTATTCTTACGCCTTCGACAAACCCTATGAAAGTTCGAAGCAGTCAGCAACTTTCTTCTTTCTTCCAGCCATTTCCCGCTTTCACTTTGAAGAATCATCTCTCGTTCTAATCTAATACTTTCTTCTTTTGTTAGTTTTAGTTTATTTAAACATGTTTGTTTTTCTTTTTGAAATAGTTCCTTAGGCATATCCGCCTTTTCGCAGTTTTTTCCATAGTTACTATCCCCTAAAACTTCCTTTTTATTTTCAGTCATACGATTTTGTTTTTTCTGACGTTCATTCGTCTAAGAGCAGCTAAATTCAGTTTTTTGATTCTTCTTAGTTCTAATTTCTCGGTAATTTTTCCAGGACTTGATGTACATACATTTTTATGCAAAAAATAATGTGTAATCGGTTTGTATTAAAAGAGACGACCGCTGCCTCACAACGAGCTTCATATGATTTATTCTTTTACCTCTCACAAATTTGGCGATAATAGAATTAAACTGCTCCACAACGGTACTATCAACATTCTGAATAAGACTTCTAACATTGTTAGCTAAATACTTCACTACTAGCATGATCTTATCATACATTCTGCTGACGCATTGCAAAGGAAGAAATAAATTTTCTTCTTCTTTACTTGTGTAAAAGCATTCCGCACAATTAGTGTGTTGACCAAATACGTGACAAACGCTGGTTTCTATGTCTTTCTGTAAATGTGTAAAGGCTTCGGATTTATTGTGGCACATTTTGCGGTGGTGTGTTGCACCACTAACTGCACTCCTTATTCGCTTAATTTTGCACTCCAGAAGTTTTCGATATTTAATGTGGTAGCTTGTATCTGTTGTTATTGATCGCAATTTATTATAATAATTACGAACACCCTACTTTCTCTACGGTTATGTTATTGTAAGGCCGAGCTTCTAAAATTTTCTTGTAGGTGCTACTATCTCCAACGGCTATAAATCTTGCATATTTTACACCATACATCTCCACACGTTTTTTAAAACCCTCTACCAGGATAGCAGACTTCATACCGGAAGAACTGCCAATACAATTCTTTCTTGAAGGACTCTTATTTTGTGCAGATGCACAATCGCAGTATGTGCAATACTTGTTCTTGACACCCATATACAACACTTTCTTACTCTGTTGACCTACAATAGCAGCAACTCCCGATAAGGAGTTATAATTGGTCTTGTAGGAGCTCTTGCACCAAACCCCATCCGCAACTACAGGAACAAGAGAGTAACCTTTTTCGTCAACGCTGTTTATGGATATCGCATGTTTAGCTTCTTTCTGTGCAGCCTCTGTCATTTTTTCTAGAGCGACGGCTTCCCAACCTGCACTTGCAATCCTGTGATGCTCTTTATAGGTTGACGAAGACATCGGTGGTATGTTCATCACAGACAATAACTCTTCCATGTTAGAGCATCCATTTCCAGTGCTCAAACATCCAGCAACAGCAGCGGTGTATAGATTCATTGATGTGCCATTGGGATCTACCGTTACAATTTAAATGTCTCGTTGCACATATTGCACTTAAAGAATAGTTCTGATCGTAGACCATATCGACGTTCTAATGTAAAAACTAAATTATTTATTGAGCATCCAAAGCGCTCGCCATGTAAATTTATACGTTTTAGGCATTCTAGAACGTATAGTATGTCGACTATCCTGTTTCCAACTAATCCTTCAGAGGCGTTAGTACTATTATTTATTTCTGTTGTTTCTTCAGGCAATTCTCCAGAATCGTCTTCGGTGTCTGCATTTTCAGCCGTGAATGTATTTGAATTTTCATTCGTAAATGTACTGTTTGCTGAACTTGTTTCAAATCCAACATTAGAATCTGGTGTATCTAGCATACGTAAAGCAACTTGCATCACTTCCGTACTTCCAGATCCGTTCTTCCGTTTATATCCTGCATTTAATGAGTTATGAGTGGATACTCGATAAATAAATTGAATTAATTGTTGCAAAAACAACATCAGTTATCAAAATGGAATTTTACGGAGACACAAAAAACTGAAACTTCCAGATCGTGTAATGAAGCCTTCACTATGTCGAAATAACCAGAACTTTTGTAAATTTAGGGAAAAATAAAGAGTTGTACTTTCTGTCCGGTTGCAGAAAGCAGAATTAATCAAATGATCAAGTTAGTCCTGCATTAGCCGATCTAATTGGGCAATTTCGAATTTACATTTGAAGTTTACAACATCTGATTGGTTAATCCCGGGATTTCGTTAATTCTGCTTTCTGTAATCGGGTCTTAATGTTCCTAAATGAAAGGTTTTGTAAAAATATTTGATGATCTGCATGCATGTATACCTACTAATTCATGATCATTCATAGCAAAAGGAAATCAATTATAGGTTCTAATTGTCAGCGTCATATATTTACACCCTGCTTACCCAGTAGTAGGGTTGCTGTAATTTTTTCAGGGAATAATCAAGTTTCGTCGTTTTTGCAACTGATTTAATTAAATGAAAAACCTTGATTTCTTAAATTAGATATATGACCTCTTCGTTTCTTCCTGTCTAATAATGTCACTTTATATCTACACTTTTCGTCTAATTTTCCCATTATAATCACGCGTACAATTGTAATCACTTTCAACTACAGATGACTCTCAACTAAATTCGTTGGTTGAAAATATTTTTAAAAAGGGACTTTAGTACCTCGTAAAACTAAAAATTTTATGAATGGAACTAAAATGTTCACTTTTAAAAGTTCAAGTTATTTTGTGTTGGATTTTCAGCATTCATTTGTTTAATTCTAGCTTTTACAATTAACAGCAATACAGTTTTTACTTTACTTGTCTGTGGTTTTTACCCATACTAGTTATACTCCTAAAAGATTTGTTTTGTCATTTTTCCCTGTCAAAGTTCAATTTAGAAATTAGAATTTTACATAATTATGTGAAATTTAAAAGAAGATTTAGTACCTAAAAGTTCCCGAAGAAGCCTTTGAAGCATACTGAACATAATCAATGAATGAAAGAAGATTTAATACAAACATTTTTAAATTTGTGATGTGCAGTGACATTTATTAGTTTTGTTTTCAATCATTGTAAATTTCTATTAAATGTTTATTAATTGTGTTAAAGATAACCTTTATCAAAGGAAGTTCTAAATAATTTACGAAGACCACTCGTATTTGTAAAGCGAAGCACTGGACTATTCTTTTTCCACAAATGAAAATGATTTGAGCATATATTGCAAAGAAGATTTCAAGAATTACGACTTTGGAAAAATAATAGAATATTTTATGTTGGTTTTTTAAACATAATTATTAAAAAAGTAATGTTAATAAACGATAGTTGCTCAGATGATTCGGAGAGTGAATATATTTTGAAACGTTATCCCCAGGACAGGAGATTCGAGATATATAAAACCAAAAATAATTTTGTAGTAAACACTCAAGACTCGCATGATGTGGGATGTTCAAAGTATCCGGGAAAAAACAGATATAATTTAAGAAGTTTAAGAAATACCTCTGAAAATTTAAGTATTAAAATTGAAAATGATGATTCCGTACAAGGAACATACACTCCTAAAACAAAAACTAATTCTGAACCGACCTATGATCAGTCAAACTCAAGTAAGAAAGGCAAATCCAAAAACCCTTGTCATAATAATAGTAAAATTGATGTTCAGGATGGTAAATGTGGGCACTGTCAACAAATATTTAAAAACAAGAAATGTGTTACTACACATATACGGAAGACTCATCCTGAAATATATCGAAGGAACATCATAAGCCAAGAAATTATCAGTGAAGACCAAGATGATGTTACCGGAGAAGTTTGTAATCAGCCAGCAGTTGTTAAATCATATCAAAAGAAGTCGGACGAAATGATACTTTTGAGAAACGTGTTGATGAATGGAAGGCTAAATTTGATAATTTGTTTCACAGTTATGAAAAATTCAGCCATGATGTTACCGAGTTTGGAAAATTTTTAGTTGAAATCTTCCAGGGCCTAAACATCCTGCAAGGAAATTCTACGAAGCACGTAAAATGAATGGCTTTAAAAGGAATACTAAAACATCTAAGAAATCTTCAAACCCTGAGCGTCGTTCAAGGAGGAAAAAAGAACAAAGAAAGGTTGAATATGAATACCAGATTGTACAATACTATTACTATAATCAAAGAACAAAGGCGGTAAGGAGGATATATGAAAGTAACAAACAACAACGTCGTGAACTTGAACCAAATGAAGCGTATAATTTCTACCAATCTAAATTTGAAGAAAGTAATAATCATTACAGGGAGACGTACCACGAAAGAATTACAGTTGAAGAGAAACATCATTTGAATGATCTCTACATTCCTGAGATTTCGGTAGAAGATATTAACTGAGCTGTTAATTCTATTAAAGTGGATACTTCACCTGGTCCGGATAGAATTATTATGAGGTGTATTAAAAATAACAAAAAAAAATAATTTCAATAATAGCGAAAATTGGTACAATAATGATTCAAAATGGATGTGTTCGAAAATCATTCACAATTGCTAGAACTGTACTAATTTCTAAAAAGGGCGATAAAAAAGATTTGAATAACTGGCGTCCAATATCGATTTGTTCTCTCTTACGCAGAATTATTGAAAAAATTATTGATAAACAACTTAGAAATTATGTGTACATTAATCAACATCAAAGAGGTTTTATGAATATCGCGGGGTGTCATATCAATAATGCTATTGTGGAAAATATTCTTGAGAACACAAAATCAAATAAAAAAGATTTGGCAATGATATTCTTAGATATTGAGAAAGCTTATGATGGAATTGCATCATCTGGCATTCCTTTAAAACTTCAAAATCTAATTATTAATCTGCATACAAATCACGCATCATATATTGATTTAGGATATTGTCAAACAAAATCATTTCAGATAAACAAAGGTGTGTTTCAGGGTGCACCTTTGTCCCCACTTTTATTTAATCTTTGTGTTAACGTCATTTTTGATGAGATATCAGAATTTGATGTAAGCAGCAAATATGGATTTAATCTATCTAATGATTCAGACATTTGCCCTGTCTCAATTATTGGTTATGCTGATAATACTGTAATCATTGCAAAAAATTTTGATGCTGCTAATGAGTTGTTGCTAATTGCAGAAAATAAATTCCATGAAATTGGACTTAAAGTAAATCATTCAAAATCGTCAGCAATAATTATCTAAAGAGGAGGTTTGATTAATACGAACTTATTAACAACTTCAAATAATACGATTAAATCTATTGATGAACGTGAAACAATTAAGTATCTTGGAGTTATTTACTCAAATACTTTAATTCTAGACACCGCAAGCATTTTAAAAAATTTGGTCAACGTTTAGAAATTTTAACAAAATCTAATTTATTGGATCCATATTAAAAATTAAACACTCTTAATCAATATATATCACCCAGTTTAATATATTCCTTGCAACCAGCCCCTCTTGAAAAACTTTCTACAATATTTTTAAATAAAATTGATAACCTGATAAAAAGTTCAATAAAAGAAATTTTGCAAATGCCAAATGATACACCAAATAATTTTTTATATTCAGCCAAATCTGTTAAAGGACTTGGAATTCTTAATTGCTATTGGGAGGCTTTTATTTAACAATATAATAAATTTCGTATTTTGGAGAAATCCAATTGTGTTTTTACCAGGATTCATATGAGTATAAAAAACTTAACTGTCCTAAGAAGCTTTTGTATACCTGATGGTAATTTAAATAAGATATATCAAAATAAAAAGCTCAGTAAATTGATTAGAACTATTCTAAGAGAGAATGAATATAAAATTTGGTGCAATCTACCTCAGAAAGGAAAAGGGGTTATTCTATATAGTCAGGTTAAATCGTCTAACAGGTGGATTTATAATAAACACGGATTGAGTAATTCTGAATGGACTGAATACTTGAAAATGTCCTGTATTGTTTCGGCTGTGCGAACAGTTCCCGGTCGCAGTATCCACAAATACCATTGCAGACATTGCAATGGGTTTGAATCTCTTGGACATGTGTTAGGATACTGTGATTTCGGTGCCACTGCTAGAATTAGGAGACATAATGAAATACGATCAATTATAGCTATGGTATTAAGAGAAAAAGATTTTGAAGTTCATGAAGAAATTGTTGGTCTATCAGAGAAAGACAGCATTAGACGCACAGATATAATTGTTATAGATCGAACTAAGAATGTTGCGTTAATTGTAGATCCAACTGTTAGATTTGAAAGTGATTTAGATCAACCTAAATTAGTTCAAGATGAAAAAGAATGTATTTATAAACCTACAATTCCATACTATAAAGACAAATTTAATGTTAAAGATATAACAATATTTGGTTTATTGTTTGGATCTCGTGGAACGCTTACTAATTCATATATAAATTCTTGAAAGTATTTTAATATTCCTAAACGTTTGGATGAAGAAATTATTTTAAAAATATTAAAATCTTCAGTATATATCCTTAGAAATCATTTATTTGGACAGAAATGTTTGTTAGTTATTAATTTATATAAAGTTGTTTTTCTTTGTCTTTTTAAGTTCCGTTATATTACTTATTATTATTATAATTTAAGTTATACAGGGACATCATTAATAGGAGGAAGCCACGTGACCACTAATTTAAAAGTGGCGCGAAATTTTACCTTTCAACGTTGGCTACACTCCCTCACGAGTATATTTCTAACCTAAAATTACATCGGCGTGCGTACGTTCCGTGATTTCTTGGTCTCTGTTTTGCGCTTCCTACAGTTTATTTTGTTCTATTTAAAAATCAGTCTTTTTCAAGACTAAATCTGTTTTTTGTGAGTTAATCGAGGTAAGTTAGATTTAACGCATTCAAAGTGTGATAATAAATTTTAAAACTGCATAATTATTTCAGTTTGGAAGGTTACGTTTTTGCGATGCCTTTTACAAGAGAACAAGATAAATTTATTTTAATAGCTCACTATCGAAGTGGAACACAGAATGTAGATGGTTCATGGACCTATTCATTACAATCTTGTATCCAACAATTTGCAAATCTGCAAAGACAAATCATCTGGTAGACCAACCGTATTAACTGATGAAGTTCTCGAGGACATGCAGATGCGTAGTCTCCATAAATCCATTAAACGCTTAGCCACTGGAACAGGTAGGAATCTATTCGCATTAAACAAATAATATGTTTTGCTTCATTCGTGTTTTAAATTATTAATTATTTTGAATTTATCACTTGTAGTAACTCAACTGTTTTATTAGCAAACTTAAATAAAAAACTGGCACTGCTATTTATTTCTGAATTATTTACATTCATTAAACAATTTAAACTATTTTAAACCATAATCTAACCAACAACCTTTTCCGCAGGACTTTCATATGGAAGTTGCCAAGTTGCATTAAAAAAGAAGCTACGAATGCATCTCTATAAAGTGTCTGTAATACAAGAACTGTTTCCGCATGATCATCAATTGCGAGTTCAATACTGTCAGTGGTTTATGCAACACTTGAACAACGATGACATATTAAATATTACATTTATGTCAGACGAAGCATGGTTTCATTTGTCGGGCTATGTGAACAGCCAAAATTACAGAACCTGGGCCACAGAGAATTTCCACAACTATGAAGAAACAAGTTTGCATCTCCAGAAGGTTGGTGTATGGGTTGCGATGTCAAGACGCAGGATCTATGGTCCATTGTTTTTTAATGACACAATCAGTGGAGAAAGATACCGAGATAATATTTTAACACCTTTTATCGAACAACTATTGGATGATGAAATCCAAGAGAGCTACTTCCAGCAAGATGGTGCATCCAGCACATACGGCACGCACCACTATTCGTTATTTGGAACAGTTCTTTGATGACCGAGTGATTAGTTTTGGACGATGACCCCCTCGGTCTCTCGATCTCACACCATTAGATTTTTTTCTATTCGGGTATTTGAAGAATAATGTTTACAGGCACCGTCCACAGAATATTGACGAATTAAAAGAGGCCATACAAAGTGAAATTAATAATATATCACCAGAAACCTTAGTTTCAGTTTTCAATAGAGTTCGGTTATGTTTAGAGAAACAGGGTGGCCATATCGAACCATTTATGTAATTTGTACATAAATTGCAATAAAATGTAAAATAACTAAATGAAATTGTAAAATTTAGGATAAATGTAAGCCATTATTTTTAATTAAATTCTAGTAACCTGCTACCTAATGAATTATTTTTTTATAAATAAATTATGGCAGCTGAAATAATTGCGATTTTTAGTTCTGTTATCTAGCATACCTAGTTCTAAGTATTATGTTACATTAATTTCAGAAAATAAAAATTACAGGTCAATTATTAATCTTTAATTATTCCCAGAACACGATTGTGTTAAGACGGCTGCCAAGTGCCGATTTTGATAAATGGTTTTTTTAAATATAAAATTAAACATTTAATGACTCTTAATGATTGAGTATGTATATCATTTATGCATGCATAACTCTACAAAAAAATTCATTATTAAATATTTAGTTTTAAATTTAAATGAGTTTGAACTTCAAATATTGTTTAAATGACCAGGTATTGGTGCGTTTACCCTACCTGCATAATTATCTTTTTATGAAAAATCCTTCCTAGTGGACAGTTAAATTTAATAAAATTGAAAAAATAACTAAAAAGCTCTTGTTGAACAGCTACATGAGCATTGTTTGGGCCTTATCTAATTCTTGTTTTTAAAAATATCTTCTATATATTGTCATTTTTTAATTTTCCAATTTTATATATAATTATCTTTAAATATTTAAGTTTCTAAGTAGTTTCATCATATATCCAATACTACGCCACTGGAAAACTACATAATTCTTTATTACAAGAGAGCTGCCAACAGTGTAAGATGTGTTGCCTAACCAACAGTAAATTTCGTGGTCCCGTGGCTTCCTCCTATTTATGATGTCCCTGATTTGTTGTATATAGTTACTGTGTTCTTTTGGCAATCTGGACTGTCCAGACAGTTGCTTATTTAATAAAGATTTATATACTATATACTTTATTTTTTTTTCTCGCTTTAAATAAAATTGAAATTACATAACCATTTCTATGGGTAAAAGCTTTACTACTTTTTGTTATGTAAATAATCTTTGAGCCTCAATTAGAGCACAGTAAAAGATTTAAATACATTGTGATTGGAAGGATAACCATTTACGCATATTTTGTGGATACTTGGAATCATTATTAATCATTAATCACTATACATTAACAAACTATCATATAACCGAGGAACATTTTTGTAAGTATTATACTTTTGCTGTAAATTAACGGCAAAGTTGATCGCTTTTATGTCTTTAGCGTAGCTGATAATTTTCTAAAAAAATGAATTTTTCAAAATCCCTCGGTTGTATCATAGCTTCAATTTTATTTTTGTAATTCACATTGAAAAATTATGGCTAATTTACATCAAACAAGAGTTATCATGCCGTAAGAAGTGGTAGTAGTTCAGTAGTGAAGAGTCTTAAAATCGTTTCTTTGAAACATGTCATAAAATTATTGGACGATTGATAAGAATACCCATAAGAACTCTTAAGTAGGGATGGACTTTGTTAGCTTGAACTTCCTACCAAGAATACTTTCTTTCTGAAATTAGTTTCAAGTAGAAAAGTAGAAAAAAAGAACCGAGTTTTTTTTATTTATTTATTAATAGATATTATTTATAAATACTTACCTGCAGAAAAAACCTATAAAATAGCAAATTGATAAAGACTATTTACGAATGGTATTACAGATAGATCGGATTGCTTTCAGAAGGTTGTCGAACACAATAATACATAAAAGGAAGACAAAGATTAAGTATAATTTAATCAAAGCTGTAGTTTAGGGATTGATAAACATTAAGATGGCAAGACACAAACAAGAAACTATAATTTTATTTATTGATGCATATAAGCTACATATCATAGTTACACTTAACAATCCAATAAGTTTAATTAATAACATGACAACAGCTTATATCTTATTATCGAACAAAAAAAAAAGAATAACATTGTACGTATTGTACATAAATCACTTAAAATACTTAAAAGCAAAAGTAGGGAAAGTAGTAGGTAGGTACATAGCATGCAAGATATTCACAATGAAGAAAAAAATTATAATGTAGTACACATACGGTATAATATAGACTCTTAATTTAAAATTTAAAATAAACATCGTTCAAAAAATATTTAGAAATCTTGTTTAAAACCTTACAACTTGTAACACTCATACAATTGACACAAAAATAGTAACAACACAATGGTACATATTTAAAATGTATAACAATATTTGCACAATTATAAAATAGTTAGAAGAGAATTTATAATGAGCTTGAACATCCCTTATACTTATTAATTAATTACTTATAAATAAAAAATGATTTCAAAATTCTTCAATCAAGAGTGGAATTTTTGAGGTAAGTCTTAGAAGATAAGAGACGTTTAGCTCTAGGCTAACAAGTAAATGTAGTATAAGATAATATTTTCATTTCTTCATTCATGTATAAGCTTTAATATGTTACATCCTATATTTGTATAGTTTCTTTTTTTATGTAAAAATAGTTGATTTGATTGTATTTTACGATGTATTATAAGCGTTTTATACTAGTATAATAAAAGGGTTTACAATATTATACATATAAACAATAACATTGCACTTAATAACATATAAATAACAATAAAATAATGGTTGTATATTAAAATTGTTTAACGTGCGTGGTTTTTACAGAATGGACGTCCGCCCTTGGCAAAGAAGCTTTGTCCTTCTAAATTCTTCTTACACATCTGAAATATAAGACAAAATTTAATTATTAAATCCTATTGGATGAAATCAAGAATTTTCGAAAAAACGCAAAGTAGGTCCATTTTTTACTGGGGGGGGGGGGAAATATTCTTTGACGTGCAATTCGTATTCACGCCTTTAAAAATTTCAAATGAGAAGAGGATTCAAATGGTACGTCATTAAAAAGGCCTTTCGACTCTTCGCATTCGTTCGTTTGATTTATAGTGTTAAAAAAAGCCTTCATAATCTTTAAAGTTTTTTATTTATGGAACCCCATGATACATCAAATGGTATATCACCAGACTCGCTACAGTTATTCCCGTAACAGGTCAAGAAGAAACTACATACAAATTTGATCTTGCAGTTACGAGAACTCTTGATCTAACAGGGTTTTACAGCTATTCTCGTGCAGTAATGATTAGCCAAAACCTAGGATCTGAAGAACAAAAAATTTTGATAAATCCGTTTTCATTAAAACGCGAAATATGACAGTAGCCAAGCTGTCGATGCTAATGCTGACGAATACACAATGAATACTAATAGATCCGTATTTTTAGTATGCATCACAGCTGGTTGTAGATACTGAATATTCCAGAGTTAATAGCCACTTGTGATATTCCATCGATGGGGTCTAATTTATTATATATACGAAGTAAAAAAAGATTATCAGATTTTGTACATGATATTGATTGGGTAGCCATGTAAAGTTCAGCAAAATAGAAAGCTATAGCAGTAAAAGAAGGATGAATCTTTCCAATGATAACGGTAATTGCTGATGGAATAAACGATCTTGACAAAGTAAATGATAATGCCGCTTCCGGAGTGGATGTTATTGTGGATCAGGAAAAGGGGTAAAGTGACATTTTTTTGGATTAGAAATGAAAACGAGTCATAGAATTGGGATAAACCTGCTGCCATGAACGCAGCATAATCTTAGAATACTCTCATTTAGTAGTGATGGAGATAGTACTGTAACAAACAGGCTAGTTAAAGTGTATCCATATTGAAGAAAGCCATAGTTTATAAGACTAAACACCGGAGACGCTTGTTACGCAGTTACTGTAGAAAGTTGCACCAGCTTAGCACCAAATATGTTAAAAGCTCCGGCTACCCAACGAAACGTTCTAATCAAAGTTACCAAAAGACTGCTTTACGGTATTCAGAATGCAGTAAAATTTTTTGGCGCGAATGTCGCACACTGGTCAAAATTCCGAAAAACGTAAACTTAATTAAAAAAAATCTTTTTTCTACCGACTACACATTTTTACCGTATTTACTAGGGTATCCTGAAAGGTAGTTATCAACAATTATTATTCTGTCGAAAAAGCATAAAGTATCAGGACAATAAAATCACAAAGTCCGCCGGGATGTTTATTTTGATTCATGTCTGAACATTAAAAAAGAAAAACGAATGCGATGCTGATGTTCCATGAAGCTAAAACATTGTTGAAGAATTATACTTCCAAAGACGAGAAGGATGACGACATAGAAGACACACATAACTAGGTTCTTTATTGTCAAACAAAATAAATCAAAACAATAATCATACAGATTACTGATACAGTCCAGTCAAAATAAGGTTTCTAGACGGCATCTGAGACACAGAATTTTTGACTTTTGGGATGTGTTGGGGATGCTACGAGATGATTGCGTCAAAAGCCCTCAGTCCTACAAGATCGGAAACGCGCATGCGCAAAGCAAAATGTATCTGTTTTCTTGGTTTTTCGCTCATATCTCGAAGACGGCTGGTCCTAGCAAAAACGTAAGTCTATACAAAATTGTATCTGACTAAATTTCCTACAAGATTCATTCTATAATTGTTTTTCTATTTGTGATAGTTTTTAAGATATCCAAATTTGAAGATCGCACTTTTTTCAAAAATAAAATTTTACATCACGATTTTCGACGAATTTTGTTTTATAACTTGGAAAGCGTTGAATTAGGGTAAATATAATCTTCGTTATATCGTAACGACTAAATATTAATAAACATAAAATTTATGTTAATTTAATGAATAAATAACTCACGTTTACAGTTCATTTGCCTAACATGAATCTGTAAAAGCTTAAAATGATGAAATACTACTACATTTATTATTTACCAGAATGTAAGAGAAAATGAAGGCTTCTCCAATGATTTAAACGTTTCGAAGAATTTATGTTTAATTAAGTTCACGTTTTTCGGATTTTTGACCACTGTGTGTCGCTTGCAAGGAATTTAATTTGTTTACGTAATGATATCTTAAATGGACCTTATTATGTACCCAGTGAAAGGATCAAAAACATTAGACAAACACACTTGATTCCAGATATTGCGGTACTAATGGATGGAATTGTACAAAAAAGTAAAAATCTTTTATTAAATCTTTCAAAGTTGTAGATCGAAAACGGATTAATTTTAGTGGTGATTGTTCCTACTCAACTAGATGTGAAACAGCTGTAATATCATATAAACTGTAACCAAGTCAAATAGTAAGAAGGTAATGGCAAGAAGTTCTCGAATGTACAAAGAGATTTCATGAAAGTCAACGTTGTCGTGTGCAGATAAAAAAAGTGCAAGAAACAATTACTTTCACACCTGTGAACGTCAAACATGGAGTTATCGATGAAATCTGAAATAAAGTATGCACAAGAAAACACGATTTTGAGCAAAGTGATAATAATTTACTATGGAGGCAAGAGAAATGTCCAAGACTAATAGTTTTAGGTTATGGAACTATGTATTGCAAAAATTTATCTAAGAACTTGTTGCATTTGTTAAAAACCATGAAATAGAAGTGATAAAAGAATTTAAAAAAA
>VTPC01007910.1:122015-205497 GCA_011009095.1 Ignelater luminosus
AATTGTAAAAACTAAAGTAAATGTGATAAGAGACATTCAAGCAGTATATCTTAATGTTCACTAATTGATTTTAAATTTTGTTTACTTGAGATAGCAAGAAAAAAGATAACGAGAAGAAAAATACATTTTACATTACAAATGCAATTTTATTAATAAATAAAATAAGAAGAAATCGTTCTATTTTGGTCTGAGGAATATGTGGTAGGGCATTACACAGTTCGTTTAGGGATACCCCGTATATGGAAAAAAAATGATAATTATTCAACAATCAACGATATCTTAGCTAGTAATGCTATCGTCTTATCTGTTTCAATTTTATTATTTGAAAACTAAAATACAATTATTATTTTCTTCTAAGTGCTCCCTCACTTGTATATTATTTATTAAATATTCTGAAGATGATATTGCAATACTTACTACTAGAGAACAGATTAGGTACAATATAGAGACAAACATAATCTAAAAACATGAAGGCAAAATGAAAACACAAGCTTAGATAGTATTTGGAAAAATATAAAAAATCCAGGAAAAGGTAAATAATAAAGAAGATAAAGAAATAGAAGAAATAGAGAATATTACATACAATAAGTAGTATCTTATAGAAACATAAAACTTCTAAGTGATAACTGATAAAAAATTGAGTGTAGTAGATAAAATGAAATAAACGAAAAAAAAATAATAACAAAGTAAATATAAGACACCAACAGCAAAAAATCTACTTACCGTACAGTTAAAGCACTGACTGTGGTAATTGTTGTTAAGAGCTTCTACCCAACGATCACCTGCTTCAACGGGGAAACCGCAAGCAAAACATTTTGTGGTAAATAGTTCATTCCAATCTATAATAAAAAATAAAATTAATCATTTCAGTTAAAAAATTACAAATTATACTATACATACCAGCTTCACAGTAAGGTTGGGCATCTTCCAAGAAGAATGGATTATTACCAAAGAGTTTTCCACAATATACACAATTGAAGCATTCAGGATGGAAGTTCTTTCCAATGGCTTTTAAGCAATCCTGAATAGAATAAGATCGAAAATGAAATTTATATTATGAGCAACATCTCCAATATTACTTACGCCTTTGACTTTTGCACCACATTTTGCGCATGGTGGTGCAATGTATTGTTCGAAGCAATATTCACAATATAATTGACCACGTTCTTCAACAAAACCAAGATCATGTAAAGCACGTCTACATGATGGAGTAGCACAGATGAAATGGTCGGGACACCAAATTTTTCCCAATGCCGTTATGAATGGGCCCCTATATAACATACATTACAATAAGTAAATGTAACACATTTGCTTATTTACTTTGTTAATCTCTGCATTTATAAAAAGTATTGTCTTTTAGATTGGAAAAATATTGAAAAATGTACCTATTGTTGCTATCAATTATGATACTTATCGACATAAAATATTTAAAACAATTTCTCCTGATATCATATACAATGAGAAATAGAAAAAATAAGTATCTCTTGGCACTGCACAGTTTACAAAGAACGAATCAAAATTTGGTCTCGTGAAAATGGTTACATCTGAGCACATTTAATGAGTTTCAATGATACTGTGCTAATGCATATGATCTAAATAGCATCCTCCACCACCAATATTGAATTTCAAGCCTAGACAAATCATTGTTGAATCACAATAATCTCTAGTTTAATTTCAAAGTAGTATTTATGACACCATGGAATTTGTTTTTTTTTTGAAAACTATTCCCATACACCTTAATTCCCAGATTTTAATTAATCTATCTGCTACCTCCTACTTCACTGCTTTAGTAAAAGTAATGCAAAGACAAGAAAAACCATTTCCAATCTAGAAGACAACAAGCATAGTTTAATTTATAGACAAACCTGGTTATTTTAGTTCCACAATCTACACAAATGGGTATTTCCTTTAAAAGGTTATCTGGATCAACATCAACACTGTTATGGGTTAACTGGTTAAATGGTTTGTTAGTATTGTCTTCACACTTTAGCGTGATTTCCACTCTAGATACCATAGTTGGTTTTACCGAATTACTTAATGCTGTCATAACAGGTACAACCTTGTTTGTCGCTGATGGTTTGAATGTATTGCCATTATGGAAAGTGGTGCTGCTACTATTTATTGGAGACATATTTCTAAGCGTAAGAGACAGGTTTTCCATTTCATTATCCGTAGATTCTGGAGATAATGTAGGACTAAATTTGGATGAGGTATGTGTTGGACTATGTAACATTATTGACGCTTTACTACTGTATAAACTTCTATTACTATTGGAATATGTCTTGCGGTAAGGGGTCGGCGAAAAAAGCGATATACTTGTTTCTGATTTAATTGAACCTTCACTATCTTCAGACGTAGTGTTTTGGAGACTTGGTAAAGAAAATGAAATGCTGCTATCATCTTTGGCTATATACTTATTGTCTTCAGCACCAGATAAATCATGTACAATTGGTAAAGGAATGGTTATGTTAATTTGATTGTATGTTGGAACAACTTTATCATCTTCTTTCACGCGATTCTTAGTTAGTTCTTCTGAATTAATTTTAGTGTCATCAACATGCACTACAGAAAACACAAAAGGTTAAATGATATACACAACATTAATATTTTTTACAATTAATCTAATTTTGGATTTTTCTAAATAAGAGAAAAATAAAAAAAACAAAGAACTCTCTAAACATGCCTCAGAGAACAATAAACTCTTTAGCTTCTTATCAGTCATGTCTAATGTGTAATAAAAACACACTGCGTTGAGTAAGTAAAGCCACATTGTATTATTAAACACAACATTTATCAAGCTTTGGTAGTGATACCTGATGTTGGAATGGCATGATGCACATAATGGAACCCGAGAACCAGGAGAAGCCGCTAAATTCAGAATACCACGACCACGTCTAGGAGCAACACCAATAGCCCCAGCTTGACGACCACCTGTACCTGCATTAGGTTGGGATACATTGGGTTTGTTTACATTTACAGTGGAGGAAGTAGAGGCTGAAGGAAACGAACCTGAGCTTGTAGGATTAGTCTTTGTTAACTTAGGAATACCAGAAGTCAGCGAAGATCTTTTACTAATGTCAGTCTGAAGAACGTCCTTATCAGATACTTTATTTACAGATGTCTCATCTTGGGAAATAAATGATGACTTAATAGGTTGTGGATTGGTCAGATGAAAACTAGTAGTAGCATGAGTTTGAGACGTGCGAAATTGAGAGTCAGTAGACATTTTTTCAATTTGTATGACTTTAGACTTTTGTGTGTGTTCGTACTCTTCAGTGACCTTCTTCTTCCTTTGGATTTGCGATGCACTGTCTCTAATTGTTTCGGCACTTTGCGTTTCTAAATTAGCCTTTTCTAATAATTGTTTTTGTTGTTCACTTCGTTGTACTGTTGAAGTGCCACTTACGTTACGCTGAGTAGAAGCACTTTCAGCATAAGATTGCAAAGCTTTGCCAGATACGCTTTGTGTCTGATAACCAGTTAGGTTAGAATTTACTGTTCTACCTTGTAATCGAGGTATATAGGTTTGTAAATGGCTCTTAGCGCCTTGCATTTTATTTTCTTGAATAAGTTGTGTTGCTGATTTATGAGGTTGCAAAGGATTTGGAGGAGGACCTGGTGCAGGAGAAACAGGTCTTCCTGTAGAGGAAGGGAAAGGTGATGGGGATCTTCTACCTGGGTATGGACTTGGAGATCTTGAAGTAGCTGGACTTGTGGGATCAAGGATATTTATTGTAGGTGGTCCACATTGTACAGCTGCTAGGCTGGCTTGATATGGAGGAATAATAGGTGCTGGTTTATTAATCATACTGGGTGTTAGCGGCCTTGGTCTAGGTGAAAAAGTAGTATTAGATGGCCCTTCGTCATTTACTGGTTGGAAAGATATTTCTGGAACATTTAAATTGGTTTGGCCAGGTTGAACTATTTGTATGCGTTCTTTAGAAGCGGATTTTAATATGGCGCTTTCTGTTTCTAAATGTTTTCTTTCTTTTGCAATAGATTGAGTTTCTGTTTGTTGCTTTTGCATATTGCTTCGTGTTTGTAAAGTGGCTTTTTGTAATAAAGCACTTTCAGATATGCCAGTTATTGCAGATTCATGAGAAATTGCTTTTCTTGCTTGTGAAACGCTTGCAGATTCTTGTTGTGATCTAGAGCGAGATTGTTCTATTTGTTGTGATGTTTGAGAAATTTCTTTTCTTTCACTTATAGACTTTTGATGAGATTCTTCAGCAATACTGTCTTTTGTCGATGAGCTTTTTTTAATTATTTCTTTCTTAACTACAGGTGGACCTGGAAATTGACAAGATATTTCCATTTGAACTTTATCTGTCTTAGTTTCAAAGGAAGATCTCACCATCTGTATGCAAGGTGGTGTCCCTCCAGATATTTTTGTAATATCTTCTGTTGATTGAACATTTTTTGAAACTAGTTCTGATTTGGAACGTTCTGAAGATTTAACATCTAGTGTTTGCTGTAAGTTCTGTTTCTTTTGTAGCGATTCCATTGAACTAGCTTTTACAGATTTGGATTGACCTTTTTCAACTGCATCCGCTTGGTATAATGATGTGTAGGCCGAATAATAAGGCACACAAGACTTTTGTGTACTTGATGTTAACTGAGCAGTATCTTTAGAAAACAATTTGGATTTAGTTGTTTTTTCTTGTAAGCGATCAGTGGTAACTGTCTTAGAATCCTTTTTAACATCTTTTGTAGCTATAACTACATTTGGGTTCTTCTCTTCAGAATATTCCGTTTTATATGTAGGTGCATCAATACCAAAAGGAGAATAAGATCTTTCCGGTGCTGTAGTAAGAGCATCTAACATACTAATCCTTTCCGGTGATGGTTTGGGTAAGTCTTTAAAAAGCTGATCATCAGTGTGCGATTTTTTCTTTATAAAACTTTTCTTTTTTTCAATTACTTCAGAGGTTTTTTTCTCATCTGTTTCAGCTACGGTTTTTTTCTCAATGATAAATGGATGTTCAGGAGGAAAGTAAGGTACTGTTTCTTTAGGTAATGGTACTGGTTCTATAGAGGTAGAAGTTATAGGAGTAAATGGTTCTGAAGGTGCTACAGCAAGTGCATTTGCTAAAGCACTGGTTGAACTTTTTGTTGGGATCTGAGAAAATGTATCACTTGAAGTTATTTCAAGTTGTTTTGTGCTATGAGATTCTGCATGTTCTATTTGAGAATAAGGTTTGTCTGAAGCGACAGTTAGAGCCACAACCATAGGAGATTCCCATTTATGAGGGGTAGTATTTTCAACTTTAATTTTCTTTTCATACATAGAAGCCAGACTTTGTTGCTGTCTAAAATCCTTCAAGGAACTTGATATTGTTTCTGTTGATTGCGTTGTTTCGCATTTAGCAGAACCTGCTTGTGTAGTAGCATACACACTCTTTTTTAAATCTGCTTCAGAAATTGTAAACGTTACACTAACATCCGGTGGAGGTGGAGATTTAGGTCGAAGTGGAGGTGGTGATTTAGGTCGAGGAGGAGGAGATTTAGGCCTATTATGCATGATAGATTCTACTAGTATTTGAGTATCAATTGTGCCAGATATTGTTTCTGAACATTCTACAACGCTCCTTCTACCAGTAATACTGGAAATCTCAGCGGAACATAAAGACATATTTCGATCACAATGCTGTGTTATATAACTCATCTCTTCTAATTCACAATATTCTTGTTCTTCAGTTTGTTTTAATTCTGTAGTAGATAACTTTGGTTGAATTTGTACCTGTGAAGGTGGAGGAAAATACAGTGGACTAGCTGTTGGAAGCTCAGGTTCAGTTTGAATAGGAGGCCACACAATATTCTGAATGCCACGATTTTCTTTTAGGCAAAATGTTACACATTTTATTAGACACAAGAATTAATAAGAAATTTTAGGATTGGAGATCATTAGTATGTATTAGAGTAAAAATAAAAAAACAAAGCAATAAATAAAGCACTAATTAAGCAACTGAAGAATGAAATGAAGTAATGATAATAAAAGTTTTGACACCTTCACTATCAAAGAAAACTCCACTTGACTTTTTTTATTATCTCTCCCTTTTTAATTTTGCAACTACATTTTCCTAATTATAAGCTAGTCTTAAGACTGAAATAAAAAAGTTATTGTAATGTTAAGGAAAATGGCTGGGGATTGGAAGTAAAAGAAGTTATGCCTGGAACAATAAGAAGAAAGAAACCGAAATTAAAATTGTTTTCAAAAATTTATGAACTTAATGGAGTTTTCTTGAATTTGGAAGATGCAATCAATTTTTCTAATGTAGAATTTAATAATTAGAAATGTCAAATGCTTTTGCAGAGCAATAATTAATATGCTCAGAATAACAAGCTACCTCTAGATGGTCCACCAGGCTTTATTGAAGAGTAGCGTCCTAAGAAACAATAACTTTTTTTAGTCTTTCTTTTTTAATTTTATTGATTTACTTCATAGGAGGTATCAATATTGCTAAAAATTTATAAGGATACTAACACATTCAACCTGAGTAAGATTGATATTTTGGCCTAACATTTCTTTAGTATAGCTATAGCTATACTCAATAATACCTTTTCTAGATAGCATTAGCAACATATTGATTTAATATTCAGAATAGATAAGGCAGTTCCTGAATGACCAAATCTATTATTGCAAAAATAATATTGAATAAAATGTTGTACACAAACTATTTTTCTTAAACAAATAGGAAACTTAGTTTTGCTAATAGATAACAGTCAACCTACCTGCAATGGGAGTTGTGGATGCTGGAGTTGGTGATAATTTAGGCAAAGCGCTTGGTGGTGAAAGAGGAGCGTTTACGCTAGAGAATGGACGCGGACTTGAAAAGCTTGCGCCAGGAGGCTGGAAAATATTTTACATCTTAAAGATAATACACTATATTTGAAAAGAATCATTTTAAAACTCATACTATGTACTTTTGGTGAATGCAAAAGAAATCAAAAAGAAATCTGTATGCTATATGCAGATAAGCTTAATTCTGGGTTAATACCTGATATGGAGTAGCAGAATAATTTGTGCTCGGTGACAAAGGTGCAGGTGATGGTAACGAATGAGATGAAAGTGCCGCAGAGATGGTTCCAGAAGGAATTCTTCCACCCCTAAAAGTATAAATAAAAATTAAAGGTTGCGCCCAACGCAATTCTGAATACTTACGGTGGAACAGTGATTGGCATTAAATTCGGAGCAGGCGGATTATTTCTGGCTGCTAGTTTTGCATGAACATCACAGTAGAGTTTATTATTAAGATTATAATAACTGCAACAAGAATAAAAATGTTCCAAATTTTATTTAAAAAAGATAAGATTTTTATTTTTACCCAACGTTCTTCAAAGATGTACCACAGGTAGCACACTTGAAACACTCTACGTGTAAATTTTTGTCTTTAATTCGAACAAAGACTCCTCTGAAACAAAAGAAAATGCAATTATGTAAGATATCTTTTAAAATAGAAGATCCTTTAGTAAAACTTCTATACATTATGTTTTATGTGTAACTGCATTGTGTAATTAATAATCATGCATAAAGCAAAGATTGATAATTCTGCATAAACTTGCAGTATCAAGAACTGTATACATTTGTTTTCAGAATCTTCTCTCTTACTAATCTTTAAGATGCATACTCAAGAATTGTAATGATTCAGATTGCATCAGTAGGAAATGCTTTTACAGATGAATCTATCAACAATGCATTGACAAAAACCTCAGTAAACCAAAAGACATTTGCCTTATAGAACAAGAACTTTTCTTCTATACCTTGATAAATCTCGGTATAGCCATCGCCACAAACATCGAGGAACGCAACAAACAAAGCAAAAAGATCGTTGTTATATTTGTTTTAACAGTTTGACTCTTCTTTGACTGTAACGGTAAGGTAGAAGTTTGATAGAGTTTGCGCTCGTTCAGTACTGCGTGATGGGGGAGTGTGAACACGATGTTTTGTGAAAAGAAGACTTGGTTGTGTTGTGACGTGATGTTTTGTGTTTGTGGATGAGTGGGTTCGTGGAAGAATACTGTTTCGGAATTTATTTTTAACACTAAAGGAAATTGCGATATAACCTTAGTGAGAACACTCGGCCCGGGGAATATTCTCTAGACCCGCTGAGCGCGAGGACCTTTAATTACGTCGCTCGATAGTCTCGCGGAGGAGAGTCAGTCAGGGGGCGTTAAAGAGGATGTTTATCAACTCATAGGTGGATGTTAAGCTGAGGTTCTGAGGATCTCATGAACGTCCTCTTTGTTTACGTATTGACCACTCATGGATTTAGGTACGCATATGTAGAAAAGAATTTCCGGAATTTACGAAAAAAAGTAAATTAGAAATGCAAAATAATAAACCAAACCGCCCTTCTCAGGGCAAACGCCTGAGGCCAGCAGCCGAAACGTCGCGACAAAATATCGTAACAGAGTGTAGCAACAGCAAAAGAATTCTTCCCGGTCACACACTTCCTTTAGGGTGGGAGCCCTCTAGGCTGAGAAGCTTCCTGCAGGATGCCGCCCTGCTCCTATCGGAATCTGGCGATTGCACATAACAGTGCGGTGGCGAAAACTGTGAAGTGGTAGTCGATTACAGGTTTGTTGAAAGTTTTTTAGGTGTATAAAAACGTCGTGTCCCTGAATGGTAGCCTGGAATAATGTCGAACAGCAGAGTCTGGAAAGCAAGCGACGCGTTGCAGAAAGAGGGTATCCAAACAGCGCTTTAGTATGTCGCTTCATTATCGACGTGGGTATGAGTGATACCGATTTATTTGATTGATAGCGAAAGTTGAGGGCGAATTCCAAATGGACATCTTCAGGGTTGGTGTAGCTGTTGTTACAGAAGAGAATGACGGCGGTACTTCTCTTCAAAAATGTCAGCGAAAACGAATTCTCTGTACACTCATCGCTTTTCGCGGATTATTTTGCAAAGGTAAGCTGGTAGAGAAGGCCACCTAGGGTCGATAGTTCTCTTGACGCTTGAACAACGTCTTGCTAGCAATGACAACTTAATAGACTTAATGAATATATTCCACACTGTCTAGAAGTAGACTTTGAGGAAATTATTTTTTACGTGGCGCGGGTCTGAAACTCTCCTCAGCGGATGTTGGTCCAGTCTCTGATGGTGCAACGAGTTTTTTGAATCTAAAGTAGAGTGAAGTCGAAAGCAAGAAGAAAGCGATTAGAAACGATAGAAATGATAAATAGAGCGTCGGTGATGACGATGTGGTCTATGATAAAGTTACTCAGGTGATTAAGAAATGTGGTGCTTTTGTTGGGAATCCGGAACAGAAGAAGCCCGAGCAAGCGGTCTGTCAGTTGCCGATCCTTCAGAGTCGTAGTTTTGTCCCCGAAAATCGGAGCTTTCTCCCCCAGAATTATTAGAAAAAAAGTAATTAAAGCGACAAAAACTCACAAGATTAATAATTAGCTATAGGTGTAAAAAAAATAGATGTGCGTGTAAACATTGTTTAGACATTGTAATTTAGATACATTTCAAAAAAAAGCAAATGGAAGAAGTATCAAGAAAATTTATCTTTGATGGTTTTAAACTTGTTTTGACATTCTGATTTATTACCTGCAGGAATCTCATCAAGGAGTGAAACTGTGCAACTTAAAAGTCTAAAATTATCTTCAATAAAATAAATTGATTCAAGCAGTTACACAATGCAATTACATTATAATACAACAGTAATACAATAAAGGTTGTAAAACATCTAGTTAATACTATAAATAGGTTCGTGCAGTTCTTTACAGAAAACTAACAGTGAAGATTAAAGGTTAGGCCTACTAAAACAGTTTTATGACTGGAGAAAACAGACTATATTATGGATACGCTTTATGTAACATTAGCGTAGGTACTTCTGAACGATCAGCTGCCATAGTGTTCTTGTTATTAAGATTTTGGTGCTAGAAATTAAATACTGGTTGAAAAAGATTTTTGAAATGATAGAACTATGTGAAAGCCACAAGCTGATGGAATGTGTAGATTTTATTGGTAGAATTTGTTTTGAATACCTTGCTAAAAATCTAAGAGAAATTAAAGGATACGTGTTTTAGATCAATGACACTACTGAGAAAGAATAATTACAGTGTACGAACAAACTGGCAAGTACGGAAACATCTAACACCGATTCAACATATATCGGACTTACACTATGACCCTTTCACAATCAGTACATTTGGTTAGCTGCTGATTGTCAGCAGTACTTGGTCTTTGTTCAGGTTCAGGTTGTATCGAACCTGTCCCTTGAGGGTCGATAGGTTTGGAATGATCACCTGTCGGTGTACTTCTACGTTGAGCTGACGTACGTCCGCCAACTGCGTGACTATGAGTTGCGTAAAAGTTGGGCCGGTTTACTACGGGGAAGATGAAAAATATCAAAATTCAAAATATAAACTAATTAAAAAATTGCCAATCGCATTTTGATGATGATACTGGCTGATCTTCTTTGATACCTTTGAGAAGGCGTAACCTATTTTGATCAAAATCTTTAAAGTACTTACACAATTAAGCGTTCACAGTCAGCACAAATATTTTGGCCTGGTGGGAGCTGTGGTGTTGGTGGTGCAGGTTTATTTTCCGGAGCGTATACGTGCCTGAGGCCAGCTACGCCCAATGGTGCGGTTACTACGCCTGAATCTGGTTCTACATTGTACATAGTATTAAAAATACGAATAAATCAAATGATTAATATTTCAAATTAAAAAAAAGAAAACTCAAAGTCAGCCTGTTGCAATTCTCTAATAAATGCTTGGTATATAGGTTGTTATGATTTAGTTACTTTGTCTCCATCGGACTTACAACTATTATAGGAACTTCGTTATTGTTTTATAGTACAATTTGTCGCTGAGCGATTTTGATAATTTTGTTTTAATAGATTGAATAATCATTTTGGTATAATTTAAGTAGTGCCCATATACCGCATTAATTATTAATTTCAACCATTATTAAAGTAAGTGGCAACAGAGGCAGATTATTATTTGTAAAGTCTGAGGTTTGATCCTTTTTTTTCTTAACTGAATTTGACTTGTTTGACATCAAAATGAATTACCAAAGCTGGATATTGAACACAATTCTAACGATTACTTCAAAAAAGTTACATAAATCAAATTTATTTGCTTACCTTTTTGAAAAATATTTATTGATTTTGAACATTGTTATCATAAGAGTTGAACACTATTATTTGGATACGTTGAGTGTCAATATAGTAAAAAACCATATTTAGCTTGTAATATTGATATTGTGGTTATAATAAACATTGCTTACTTAATGCAATCATATGTACCATACCTGATTCATAATCTCTTGGTTCTTTGTCAGCTTCTTGGACCATACGAAAGACTGCACTCTTTTCTGAATCATAAGATTTCTCGTTTTTCTTAAAGTTAACCCTGTAATGATAATTTGAACAATTCATTAAAATCTTTGAAAATGATATGAAGTAGTTATGTGCATTACTGTACAATCCGTATTGTAGCTAGATGATATAATTATTTTTATTTAATATTTTAAATTATTATACCGGAAGCAAGTCTAAATGAAAATTTAAGTTAAGCTCATCCTATTTAAATACTCCTAAAAGAAAAACTAAAGCCAAGAGAGAAGAATATTTTTAATGAGATGAGATTTCAATGCATATTTGATTGTTGTAAAACTATACATTCTAATTTATTGTTTTTCCAGTTTCATAAAATCGAAAATAAAAAGTAACAACACGTACAGATGCAATATTTTTCTCTCTACGGAAAAGCTCTTACACTTATGCTCTAAAATAATTAAGAGAGCCAATATCTGTAATTATTTGGTTTTGTATAGGAAATAGATATGTCTCAATTATAAATCAACACGCGGTATAAATATAAGGACAAGAGTTTGTCTTCCCCAAAAAATTAAATTGTGCAAGAATTGACTATAAATATCATCAGACAATCGTTTAGTCCTTGGTATAATGGTCAATGCTTGCACAATTTAATTTTTCGGGACAGACAAACTTTTGTTTGTTTGTTGATACAATTGCAAAAGTAGAACTTCTTAACATGTGCGAACTTGAAACGATAATTTAAATAGAAACCTGTACATAATTAGTGAAGGATATACGCTTATACTGTTTGAAGGTTTTCTTTGACACATACAAAGAAATTCGAGCAATACAGCACAATGTTTAAAAATTTCTCAGCTCTAATTTGTTGTACTTTCCCTATTTAATAATCCACTAGACTCTAAGTCTATGGCGTGAATTTTATATTGAATTCATTATAACTATATTGTCATCGTTGTATACAGCGGAAATGGTTTTAGCGCTTTAGTTTCTTTTGTTAAAAGCTAAATTTGTCATTCGTTGAGAACAGATGTTTTTATGTTTTTTTAATAAGCTGTTTTGGTAAAACAAGTTCAAGGTTTTGTTTAAACAATCTTCAACAATACAAAGATTCCTTTTCTTGGAAATCGTGTTGATTTTGTCTTGTTTAGAATAAACATTTTCATGTAAACAGGAAATCTTGCAGCGTAGTTTTTCATTATATCCAAGTGTTA
Source organism: Ignelater luminosus (assembly GCA_011009095.1). Taxonomy (NCBI): domain Eukaryota; kingdom Metazoa; phylum Arthropoda; class Insecta; order Coleoptera; family Elateridae; genus Ignelater; species Ignelater luminosus. Next base: position 134,533 of record VTPC01007910.1, read on the forward strand.
AAAAACAATTGTTCCGTTAAGATAAACCTTTGTCAGCATATTATTAAAGTTAAATTCGTACGTGCTTTGTTCGTTGAATTGCTGTTCTATCCAGACGAAACCAGATGTAGAAAGAACTTATGTTACCAAACTAAAGATTATAAAGGTGAAGATAAATTTGTCAATATCCCAAAATGTTGGATTGATATATTGACCTCGTCTGAGAATGAAAGACTGTTAAAGAGAATTTGACGAAATGTAGAGGAGAACCGATTAATGTTTGCCCAGGGCGGCGGGACCCTCAGCGCCTTTGTTGGCGTGATGCGATATTTCTTGAGGTATTTTTAAATATATTCTTTATGTTGAGAAATTCTAGTTTTGTGTGAAACTTTTGTTACGTTTTAACTTTCGTGTTTTGATGATTGAACACGCTTGTCGCGGATTGAACTTTCTTTGGCATAATTACACGGTACGAACTTTGCTGCGAATCTTTTGTGTAAAATTATTATTTGTCGCATGATATTACTTTCTTTAATTATCGGTATGTATGCAAAATCATTCTGTTGAAGTTTGTAAAGGTGAAAGAATGCTGTAAATATCGCGCATGGATTCGAAAAGTGTCTTGAACTTGATAAGTAACTTTCGCAAAGTAGGAACACTATAGAAGTTAGCTTTTCCGATTGTACTTCATTACTCGCTAGAATTGGTAAAAGGTAATTATGTTCCGTGAATAAAAATCTAGGCACTTATCTTGTAAGGGGCGTTTCTTCATAAACATCTTGTAACCAAAACGTTCACTATAGGTGGGCGAATACTTTTAATACCGAAGGATCGAAAGTTGCAACTTCCTCCGCCAAGTATAACTTCCAAACTCCAGAACCGAAATAGTGATTTCCTATGACAGACTTTAGGACTAATCTACTTCTGTTGTACTTATGTATGTTTAATTTTGAAACTAACCATTTTTATTCCAAAGCCAAACAAAGTTTTCTTTCCAAAGAAAGCTCCCATAATTCCAATTTTTCTATAAAATTAAATCAAATAACTCAATTTCAATACAAGAAATAATAAAGAAGATTCCAGGTCATTGCAGCACATTTCATAAAAAAAGAAATGTATAAAATCACAACGTTGCAATTCGTGACTAACGCATGATGCTAACGCATTTTCTTCCTAAATCAGTTTGTCGCATTATTAATCTTCCTTTTCATTGGTACACTCGTCTACCAAAACTGCATCCACAACGAAACCTACCATGGCAGAAGACAAGAAGCGCCCACCAAAATAACAGATGCGCACACCGGTGCAGACTAATCGTCTTCACACCATCAAAATCGATGACAAGGCCGCTTGTAGGATCAACACGATTCAGCAACCTCGTGCGCTGCAAAGTGCCCTCTCGTAGCTGTGTCGAGTTATCCCAGTGAGGGCGAGAATTTATGCCCTTTACCTTGTCGCTGAAGAAGATTCAATAACCAAAGACCCACAACCACCAACTACTGCTGTAGTAGACAAGAAACCAGAAGCATATACTTAGCACTCGTCATACGAGGCGGGTGCACATACAAGGCAGCTCATCAGAAGCTGTGCCAGAAGCAAGTAACGTCCGCTGAAAGGAAGACGCATTAATGGCCTATGCAGCCAATCCGTCACAAGATTATTATTAACGAGTCCACTGAAGGACACATTAAAGCCAGTTCATCAGAAGCTGTAGCAATAGGGCAGCTCAGAAGAAGCTGTTCCACAATACTAAGCCTTAGTACTAGTTACACCCAGGACGAAAAAAGGCTAGCCAAGAACAGAAGTTCGCTATCCGTTTGGTACAAGCCACACGAAGCGGGGGTACACAAAAGGCAGCTTATCAGAAGCTGTAGCAACAGGACAGCTCCGCAGAAGCTGTACCACAACCAGTCCACCTAAAGCACACTTCGAGAAGAATTATATTCTATTAGACACTAAACTACGTTTTAGGCTACACGTTACGAAATTATTGCAAAAAACTTATTCCTCATTAATATTACAATATGCAAACCGTGATATTTTAAACTTTACTCAAAAGGAAATGCTTACCGAATCTTTAGTCTTACTGCACTTTAATTATTGTAGTTTTATTTATAGTCCTTGCCTAGACATTCAAAACTGGTATTGTCGATTTATTTGTAATCTAGGGAAATACGATCATGTATCTAATAGCATTAGCGAGCTCAAATGGCTGAAAATGGAAAATCGTTGGATACCAGTTGGGTTCATATACACATGTTCTATTAACTTTCATGCAGCCATCTGCCAACCTTTCTGATAGATTGGTCATTAGGTCTCAAGTTCACTCTGCAAATATTCGCAATAAGGGTATGCTCACAATACCGCAGCATTCAACAATCTTGTTTTGCAGAGGATTTACTTATAATGCTGTCTTCTCAGTATATAACTCGATTCCCTCTTACATAAAAAACCTTGATCTAAATAGATTTAAAAGCTCCTTAAAAAATTATATTTTGAGTCTGCAGTAACCACCATGCTTATGTGTAACTTACCTAAATCAAAACAAATTAAATTAAGTTAATCTTTATGTGCTATCTTTATATGTTTTGTGTAATCGCCTGGTTAAAAAGAGTAGCCAGTGGCTAGATTTCGCCAGGAGGCTACAGATATTCATGTAAATGCAAATAGTTTCTATTTTTCTTTTTCCTTTAATAAAGAAGATTTATTATTAAATGATACTACGAGAATAGTACGAAAGAAGAATAATATAGAAGTTTGCTGAACGACACATCACGGCATGACCAGCAGACCAAATCGCAAGGTGTAGACAAACAAGAAATATAAAAGTTGGTTAAAGGACAAATAACATGTCCACTGGAAGCCATCAACAAAGCCGCTAAAGGATTAACAGAGATCTCGCTACCACAATCTTTCGGATTAATTCCTAAAGTCTCTTTATGTATATATGGTTAGTTTTATATTTTGTCTTACGAAGCTAGTGCTTTGACTAAGAAATTGAAATTCTGTTAGTTCACTGGTTAATACTAACTAACAGTTGAACGTTCTTTTGAAATATTCAGTAATTTAATCAACATACATTTATAGCACAAAATCACAAAAAGATAATACTGCATTGTTCGATTAATGTTAAAAGTTAACTTGTATCAGGATCGTAAAAATTCATAATTTATTTATGAATTGCATTTAGGTTTGTTCAATAATGTGATGTTTGCATTGAAGATATCACAATCAATTTTATTCTTTTATGCTGACTTAATAAATGTGCTATTGCTCTTTGTAACTTTGTGTTGTTACTGGTAGGGAACTCATTGTGTGTTACAGATTAAGCTGATAATATAATCAGAGTATAAAACAGTAGGGCTCAATCTTGCTCTGCAACATTCTGTGATTGACGCAGAAACCCTCCGATAACAGCCTAAAGATGCAATAAGTTAATAGAGGATAATAATTTTGAATGATTTGTCTTTTAGGCTTATTTTTATAAAAAAAATGTTATTATTCAAAATTTGAAAATAAAGTTTAGTTGGAAAATATAGTTTTGTCTTTAGAGTTTATTGCCGGATTTTTGGGCTGTGACGCGACACCTCGATTAGCGCCGTTTTAGTTTTGACAATATTAATCGATCGTGTAATTCAGGCAAAATTTTGATTAGCTTTATATATAGTAGAATCGAGCAAAATTTCCGTAAAATTCACTCCCATTTAAGATTTGAGCAGCTGCAAGGACACTTGAATTTTGAAACAGTGTCTTTAAGGACTTTCTCTTTCTGTTTTTGATCATTACGAAGGTTCATGTAGACTATATTGAGTCTAAATCTAACATAATAATTCTGCAGTCCTTCAGAATAAGTGGGTGTGGACAAGTGGTTAATTTGATTTATAAATGCATATTATAAAATCTTCACCATCAGGAATTAAAGAATTAAAAATCGACAGGTGTTTATTTTCTTTACATGTAAAGGAAAGTTCGCAAACTAATCTATTGTGAGATCCATGCAAACCATCAATGAATTTACAAGGGCAACTCCTCGAATTAAGCAGTACCATAATTAACTTGTTGATCTTATAATTCCAAATACAAAAAATTTACATTGCACGATTGCACTATTCAGATGTCTATTAGATTTAATAAAAGAGGTATCAAATGTAAGTACTACGTAGTACTAATGTAGATCGGATGGTTAGGATCGACACCTTTAGGAGCTTGAAACATATTTCTTGGAGGCTTCCCAATACACAGAATTGAAACACTTTTAATAAAAACCTTACGAAGTTATAAACATGACGTTCTAAGGTTATTCATACACATAAGAATGAAAGTCTTATAGTTCTTACTCCTGTTCTTATTATTTCTTGCACGTAAAGCTTGAGTTTTCCAAGAGCATAAAGTCAACAGGTGCGCAAAAGCCTGAGTGTCTGCAAGGACTTAAGGTTTGGCAAGGACCAAAAGCTAACAAACACTTGAAGATTTTATAGAAACCCTGATTTTGTAAAGACCTGTAGATTCAGAACTCCACACGTTTGAATGCTCATTCATACATCTAGAAAATCTACAAAAACACAGAGTACTGCAGAAACATAGAAGCCTGCAAGAGTTTTTGATCCCCCGGAAATATTAGAAATTTAGATGGTGACATATCTTGTCAAACATCACTCCTCAGAATGCAAAACATATCTTATTGTATCCCAAAATCAGAAGATTACTAGTAAATTAAACACTATAAAGAGAAGAAAAAATGGTTGTCCATTTGCATTTACTCTTTTAACCGGGCCTCTTTGACTTAAACCACGCTCTTAGAAAATTGCTTTTTATTGTTGCTTTCCTCTTTGGAATGGTGCAAATTTAATGTAACTCCGTAGAGGGTCAAGATTTGAAACCTCCAATTTCTGATCTTTAAACTGCTATGGTGAGTCAGTGATAACAAGAAAGATATTTTCAACATGGAATACAAGCAAGCAGAGACGACTTCAAAGAATCATATCTAGGTCAAAAAGGTTCATTCCAATGACCAAACGGATTTCCTTCCTTTTCTTATGGGTATTCCACTTAGGACTAAAAACTTGATGTCATTTGGTAACTAAGTTTGTCTTGATCATTTTTTTGTAAAAATCATAATTTCTGCATTATTTCAAATAATCGAGATATCCGCTTGGTTCACCTTTAAACACTCCGTATATTATTTACCTGATAAACGGTTAACGACGTTTTATGTATATTTCTACTAGAATTTTTATTTTTAAAATCCTTAAATAATACCTGCTGGCATACTAGCATACTATCTACATCAGCTTAATGAAAAAGGCAAGAACGAATAAAAAAGGAATCTGAATAATAATAATAATAATAATAATAATAATAATAAAGAAAAAACACTAACATCTTATTTTTATAACCTCTCTTGTTGTAACTTATATTACATCAAAATATGAATGTAAATCCGTAAACTATCAGATCTCAAATATACTTTGTATCTAAAAGGTAACAACCGATGCACAATTTGTTTTGACCTTGTATTGTTCTTAATTTGCAATAAAATTCCAAAGCTCATTAACCATGTTATGTAAATTATATTTTTACGATAGTGTTAATCATTCAATTGAAGAAAAGATAATTAAAATATTTCTGATGTTAATGCATAAAGATTGAATTTATCTAAACAAATTACGGCTGAAAAGATTTTCCATTGATGAATTAATAATGAATTGATATTTTGAAAGAGCAGCCACTGTAAACAGCTAACTTTGGAAAAACATTGTTATTATTCCATACTGATTTATATTTGTAATATTTTATTCATTTTTTTCTATGGTATTACAATATTTACACACCTAGCTGTATATTGTACTACAATAAAATACAATTTTAAAGATTATAGAATGTAGAACAACTAGTTTTGTTTTTCTATAAACGTGTAATTATTCACAAAAACTGAGTCACGTTAATGACATATTTTGTCTGGGAAACTATGTTTTAAAGGTCAACATAAAATTAGACAGTACGATTCATGAGTTGCTAAGCTGACACGATATGTCAAAAGGTAAATGTTTCCAATGCCAAATAGTACTATATGTCACACTATCAAAAATAAAAATAGCAAATGCTTCCACATTGCCACAACTTGCTTGAACTTTCAATTGAAAATTTTGGCATTAACAACATCGTTGAAAATAAGTGTCCAAAATTATGTTTTCATACTTGGAATTCTTTACAGCTATAAAAATATATGTTTTCATTAAATAACAATATAAATATATTTTTTTTAATGTAAACAAAATATATTAATGGAATAGCAGAATATTGCAGAGACAAAAAAAAAAGAAAAATGATACAGAATATTCAAATCTATAAATATTTAAAAATCAAATGCCAAGATTAATTCAGTTTTAGTGTAACATCTTGCATAATGTTTTAAGTATTTGGCAATATACCAGCAGAGGTTTAAGTAATGAAAGATTTGTTTTTATGGCACCTGGCCATTAGGAACAAACAAAAAAATGTGTTTTGATGTTTCGTTATGAAATGTGGCAATATTTACCCTAATACACCGTTGGAGAGGACTTCTGATTGGGCTGAAAGAGTTTCGGCTATGCTTTGTTCTGAATATATGGGCAATGGGGAGTTGTATTGTTTGTTAACAAGTCTTGGTCCACCATTCACCTACAAAATTAAAGACATATGAGTAGCTATACAACACCCACAACATAAGTATAAACATGATATAAAAGAATTTATTCAGTGCAATGCTAAACAGTTAAAGAAAAATGGACCTAAAGTCTTTAATTTAAGATATTTGATAAGAAAAACAAATCAAGTGTTTTTTAAAATAATATCTCAAACCTGGAATGGTTTTGCAGAAACGTTGTGTGTAGTTCCAATAGCACCTATATTCTCTTGTCGTCCAGCCGCCAAGGAAGTAGCGGTTACTGGTGAAATATGACTTAATGGTGCTGCTGTTCTAGGTGAAGGCACTGACCCAATTGGAGTGACTGATGGTTTCCAAGTTGATCCCCCTCTAAATTAACATTACACTCATTGTAATAATAGGTAATTAAAGGTGGCAAAAGATCAAAAATTTCCTGGCTGATAATATTTTGTACCTACCTTTGCACTGCTATTTCAAAGACAGGTCCAGCTCTGAGTATGACATCTTGTGCATCCTTGTGTCTGAGATTGTAAACATCTGTATTGTTAATTCTAACAACAGTATCACCAGCTAGTAATCCTGCACGTTCAGCTGGGGAACCTCCTGTTATCTGCAAATAATGGAAATCGCTGCATATAGTAAATTGCAGTAGTATACATTAGAAGATATAAAATGAATAATTTTGCTATTTCATTTGGTAAGTATAAATTGCACGTACAATCATTTTCTTCTATTGTAGTTACGTAATATCTTAACATTGTTGTACATTAATTTCTTGAAACTGTCTCTTAATGTTATAATGACTACAAAACTTAGAGAAAATAAATTAACTATGAATAAAATTAAATTGTTATTATCCACATCATTTTTATAGTTTGATTTGCAATAAATACAAAAGTAATTCATTTTATTTCAAATGATCAATATTGCTGGTTCTTAAAGTATGTGTTTTCTCTTTACAAATGAAAATATGTGAACATTGGGTAGTATTGTATAATAGCAGTGCAGTGTGAGAATAGCTCTGATGTTATCAACATTAATGTGGCAGATTAAAAATGTGACACATTTACATTTTGATATAACACAATATGATCCCAGAAGTGTAATTTTACAGTAGAACAGAAGATTTTACATCCGTCCTTAAAGATTTGTAATCATGTAGACATCACTTGTAAAAAATGGAATTTTTAAGCCGATTAAAAATGAAAAGTGAGACGATATTATGTTACTGCATGAGGTTTATTGTTTTTATGTTTATATAACAGAATAATGCGCATGTGATGTTTATATAAACAGGAGAATGCCGATGTGAGCCTTTAGAGGGTTAAACTTCAGGTTTTTCAGATAAATGTAGATGTTGCATTTGGGTATATCATGTGTCCCACGCAAGGCGGAACATAGGAAAAGGCCCGTGTAAAATCTTCAAATCGATCTAAGAGTAGTTTGAATATTCTACAAGTTAAAAGTGGTCAGTAAAAAGATGGTAATTACTACTTGAACTATTTAGAATGTAAATATTCTGTAGTTTGAGTAAATTAATTACATTACTTTAGTGTAAGGATTCCGAAATCCCCCACAAGCCCTTTCCTATGTATCATCTTCAGTGGGACACAAGGTATGTACATTATCCAGCAAAAGAACTGACTTATTTTTATATCATAATAATAGATGCTTTATAGTTATAGTTTATGATACATAGGGTGAACTTTTCAAGCTGAAAACTAAAATCTTTAAAGACCATTTAACAATTCCCAAATGACCTTTTTAGATTTTATTGAAAACTTTTTCTTTATAATTATATATCACACCGAAACAATCCGTTTTTCCACAGCCGACCAAAATTCATAAATTACTATATATGTGAGTACTTTAGACCAATCATGGATGACCAAAAAGAAATCTTTGCAATGTAGTGTATAAGCGTGTAGAAAGAAATAACTTTCTAAAGAAATTTCGAGAAGGCATTTTAGGTCAAGATAACTTTCATCAAGTAAACACCTACAATTAGGCGTTTAGAATGAACAGTAAGAACAATAACAAGAACAATAAGAGCCCTATGTTCAATCTAAATTGGTGGAACTTTGATTACATAGGCTTTTTCGTCCAAGACTTGGCTAGCGCCCTGCCGAGACAATAACTTCGTTTCGGGTTTTTCTTTAATTTTTGCATTTCATTCCTTGTTGTACACAGAATTTTAAATTTCACTTTTAATAAATTTCATGTGCATGTATGTGCTTTATGTTAATATAAATAACCTCTTTAGTTATTGGATGGTAAACATGAAACTTTGCAGTCTTGGAGATAAAGACAGTGTGGAATGTGTAATATACGTACATCGAATGCGATAGCTAGACCACCTACAGGACAACTTTCAAGCGGCTTCATTTTAACACATTCTTCAACAGATTTATGTTCGTTCACACGAAACAATTCGAGACAAAATATTAAAACAACTTCCAAACGACATCTCGTTTATGTATCTTCCATTTGTAAAGGCTACAACGTTGGTGTTTTATTAACAAAAATGATAATGGCAAAATTTCTTACAAACACCCTGCACGTTTACCGTTTACATTTTTAGATTTTATACGTTCTGACAAATGCCTCGATATGCGACTTGCCATTAATCGTCAATAAACGATCGAGGAGTGATCGTTCGTAGATTCTGTCATAAGCAGTAGATGTGGAACACTTGCTGATTGATTTATGGAATCTTTTTTTCGGATTTTTGTTCAGGACGTCAAATACTTCAGTAGACACCATTTCACTATGCTGCCTTTAATTGTTTCAAAACGGAGGAGTTTCTCTGGGTTTTCTTAAATTTGACAATTAAGGTGGCCGTTTTTAGGGTACACTCAAAGAGGGTTTTCTTTTAGCTAATACTTCAAGATATCTCATGACATAAAGAAATTCCGCAAAAAGACTGCGATCATGGCCAACTATGATGGTTCCAAAAAAAAAAACCAAAAGTCGAATGGATATTTTAATATTTTCGACATTTTTCCAGAATAGCCAGAAATGGTAATTGTCTTTTATTTCTCACCGGGGAGCTTTTGGAGGGTAAAACGTAGGATGGTCTCCTGTTTACAAATCCCTAAACGTGACCCACTGATCTCTTTGCGTTATCGAAATAAATTTTTACATTTGGGTTTTGCCCATTCTGCCGTGGCCTGTAGTGGCAAAATCTTGAAAGATAAAAACTCGTTTTGGCGGTTCTGTAGACATATTTTGAAGTAAAATGAAACTCTTTAGTCTTATTTCGATATCTTTCCAAGCGCCTCTATGTATCAGAATCTGATCAAGTGCGGTAGTTCCTAAAGACAGTATCCCTACTCCCGGTCCCTGGATGCTACGCATTTGGTCTCAAGCAACTTTTACCGTTTTTGCTCCCACATCGTCACTAACAATGATTGCTGAAAGTTCTAGATTGTTACCAGACCAACATATCCAACAGTGTAGAGAATACGTCAACTAGTTCTCAAGATACAGCAATTCCAAATTTAAAGTCGTTGATTTTTTCCGGCTTTGACTTGCTCGTTCTCTGTTCGCAATTGACGATTAATAAGAGCTTCTAGATTGTAACTCACTTCAAAACCCGGATGCAATTAAGCTATCTTTTAATCACAATTTTTAATAAACGTGGATGTTTAATTACAAATTGAAACGTCCACTTGGATGCTCAAATAGTGATGGGTTGTGGTGCTGTTGCACACTTTTGTTAAAGGTTTGCTGAAACGTTCGCTATTTGATTTAGTTTTTGGTGTGTTTAAAGTTTTGTGGATAGAGATGACGATGTAAGTCGTTAGATAGTTGCATTCCAAAAATCTGAAGACTAGAATGAAAAGAGTTTTTAAATAATAAACGAAAGAATAGTGGTTTATAAAACTGCAGAACTAAATTACGTACCCAAGTACTTTTCATTGGTCAAAGGAGGCTGAAGCTTCATACACACAGGAGAACTCGTAAACTAAACAGAGAACAGAAAAACGAGCATTGGCAGGCGGTAGCGGGAGCGAGAGGTGTCCATGATCAGTTTTTCGTTTGTTCTTGAATTAAAATTTATTAAAATAAAAGCAAGTGCTTGCAGTTGCAAGTTTATGTCAACCGTCTACACTGTGTTCCACGTGCTCGTACAATGTCCTTTGGTAACGAATTTGCTGTACTCTTTTGTTGAAAGTTCACTGAAATGCTTAGTATTCCGTCTGCCTACTTAGATGTTGAATTCGTTGCTTTGGTCTTCAGTATGTACGAAGCTTTAGGTGAGCACCGCTAAAAAGGAATATATGATAAAGAACACGGAATTAATGGAATTGGTGTACTTTCTAAGAAATGACAAAAAAAACTATAATATGAATGAGAAAAAGAGAAAAAAAAGGTCATTCAAGCAAACGGCCCATTAATTTATATCTTTACAGGATAATAATAATTATTCAAATCAGCATCTTTGGACGTTTATTTGTTTGACCAAACATGGCGTAACGGCAAGTTTGTAATACCCAAGTAATAGCATGCGATCATTAAAATTTTACTTCCCAGTAGGTTATAAAAAAAATCCATGTGTTATTATCAGTAAAAATTATTTGTCAAATTGACAGTTTGAATTTAATTTGTAGGTTATGTATTGGCCTTGGTTGACGTGCGTGTTTCTAAGCTACGCCCTACGGAAAAATTTCATAGCCTACCGGGAACTGAAATTTTAACGATCGCTTGTTACTAATCATTGCATTTTTTATTGCAAGGGGTTATCATTATCTATGAGACAGTCATCAGTTGTTTTTACACTGATTTGACATTTTATAATTTTGATTGATGTTGAAGGATCTTATTCAAAAATGCACATACCAAACGGAATTTCTTTTGCGAAAAATATAATTAAACTGCTAGAAGAGTTTTCTACGAAAAATAATATAACACCAAGTGAATTTGTCGAATATAAAATCAGTAGAGGGAAGATAAACGAAAGTTTAGAAGAATTATATAAAAATTTTACCCTGCTAATGAAACACGAACAATTATTTAAAGTAATGGTAGAAACGTATTGGAATTACTATAAATTGAAACCATTCAAAAGGCAAATTGTAATAGTATTTATGTATGTTATAATATTTGCTTTGGATGAAGAAAATTTTTCTCAAGTAATAAATATGTTTATCAATATAAATTATAAGTTTTCTTTAAATGTAATACAATATTTCATACCGGAAGATAACCTAATTGAAATTACACAAATGGCTTGTAAGATTTTTGATAACGATTATGTTTTAGAACGAATTTTGCATCCGATTTTAAATAAGAGTCTTCTAATTCAAGAATTACACGATGAGGTAGAACAGGAAGAAAAATTGAAACACCAAATAATTAAAAAACCCTTAACACAGCCTCAACCACCAGCTTGTTTCAGTAAAACCAGGCATACTCCCTCCCCACCTTTAAATACACCTGTGGAAACCACGCAATTTAAAAGCAACACAGTATCTAAGATTGTTCTGGAAGGAGATATAAAATTTAAAAAATCTCTAGAGAAAGCAAAAGAGAGTAATAGAGAAAAAGCCTTAAAGTTACTAGAATATGCTCAAACAAAAGCATTTAAATGTGCGAATATTTCAAAGAAACAGCCATCTGTTGGTGAAAAATCACAAATCTCTCCTTTTAAGCCTACAAAAATACCAGTGAGAAAAGAGGTTGTAGTAAAAAGAAATGCAGCATCTCTAATGAGGGAAGCGGCTACTTTAGTGAAAGATAAAGAGAGCGAAATTAAAAAAATTGAAACTTTAACTCAATCTGTATTTGATCCTTTTGCACTTGAAGCATTGGAAGATGAAATTAGAAAGTATAGAGAACAACAAAATTTGCAAGATATCGAAAGAAAGCATTTGCAGGGACTGTTAACTTATGAGGAAGCAATTTTAGCTAAACAAAGATTATTAAAGGCAAATCAAGAAAAGATGGAGGAGTTTAAATTGGAGAGACTTAATATTCTAGAAGAGATAGAGCGATGGAGAGAAGCTGAACAAGAAAAAATACGAATTTTAGTTGAAAAAAGTCAAAATATTGAAAAAGCTGCAAAGGACGCAGAAAAGAAATTGCAAAAGGAAAAGAGAACTCAAGCCCGTATATTAGAGAATGAAACTAAAGTACTTTTAAAAGAAGCTTATAAAAAACAACAAGAAGAATTGGCTTGTAAAGTGAGATTAATACAAGAATTACGTGCGCTTCATCAAATACGTTCTTCACATATTAAAGAATTTGATCCTACTGAAACGCCCAATTTCGGATTGTTATGCGAAATGTCGATTGCAGAATTACAGGAACGTTTGAATTTATTGAAGGTAGAATTACAAGAGGAATTAGAAATTAGAAGAAAAGCTATTGCTGAGAGTAGACAGAAACAGCAACAGTTAATTGAAGATATGAAACAATTTATTGGCCAAAGTCGTGTAGCTAAACCTAAACCAGTGCCAAGATCGCCGTGTAAATTGGAACAAACTCCAGAAATAATTGCACTACGTGAACGTCTTCAGCAAGCTAGACTTGTACGAATGGGTGTACAGCAATCAAATACAGTTTCTAATTAATGACTTAATTTTATTATTTAATTATCTTTAGAAAATAATTCCATTTAGAACAAGGTTTAAGAAAGAATCAATATCTAAAAATAGATAATAACGACGAAATCCATATGGATTGACTCATTTCAAGCCACGATTTGTAAACAGTAACGTTTATAGATGTTCTGTTTATTATTAAATCACCCAAAGTTTGACTATTATATAAATTTTTAATAAACTATGTTAAAAGCTATACAAGTTTGAATATAATAACTTCAACTGAAATTTTATAATAGGTTTGAACTCTTTGAAGGTAAAAATAGTAAGGACCAATTTAATTATAGTCCATTCAATAATATACATATTCTTTATTATACCAAATTAGTTCTTAAGTAAAAAAATATTTTATGAAAGACGCTTAAAACGTGTCTCATTAATGTATTTAACTTTTCTTTTATAATTACTAATTCTATAATCACAATAACAACATAAATATACATTTTTTCTTTCTAGAAATCTTTAAAAAATCTTAAATTTATTTTATGCAGCCTTTAGTTTTTATAAATGAAACGCCCTGTATAAAAAAAGTACTGCAGGAATGTTTGTAACGATTTCTCATATATATATGTCCATAAAGTTCGATTCAGGCTCGGTGGAAGTTTTTACAATGTGTTTGATTGCATATCTGCTATGCCATGCAGCTCAACTCTTACCAAAATTACAATTTACAACTAAAAATTTGTTAGGATATTGATCTCATTTTTACAATAACAGAGGAGTCACTGCATGAAAAACGCATGTGGTGGGAGTAAAGGTAGATCACTGGAGGTATTTCGCATGCAAGTGGTTGCTGATGCAGTTCTCCAACATATGGGCACCAGGTAACTTTACACTCGGTGTACAAAAGGAAGCTTCGTCTTAGCAAAATGTACAAGGGTTCATAAAAGAATCAAAACGACTATCATTTTGAAGCAACTTGTAGCAGTACTAAATTAAAAAATGGTTAATAGACAACTAGTCATTTGGTACATTTCTAGTCTGGGTACTCGCTCTATACTCCGTGTCGGAATAACGTTCAAAGGCAAAATCTCTGCATCCGCAGCACAGAAGCACCAACTTGATGCCACATCTAAGACACCTGATATTCGTAGCATAATTATGTACCTGTTTCATAGTTAATTCCGTTTGCTTCAATTCAACCACTAGTGTTGATTTCTAATTGCTGGTATTGTATCGCATCTTGCGCATGAATAGTGTGCAAGTAAATAAAACGTCAAATTTCTTTAGGTATCGTAAAATATATATGTCATACCAAAGATATGCAAGCGTTTATGAGGTTTTAGAACAGCTTTAAAGGTAACATTCAAATGTTGTTAGAGAATTTTAATTTTTTGCACTCAAATCTCTTCAAAGAAAATAATCGTGATCTTCTTATACCAGTAATGTAACAGCACTTGGAGTAAAATCTTGGATTGTCGCATTACTCCTGCAAAAATGCTTAGATTCTTCCAAATACTAAACAGCTTTTGGTATCTTATTGTTAGTGTTTCGATTGTAGAAATCTAAACCTACTAGTAAAGATGATGTGACCAGCTTGCGAAATGCCCTAATAAAAATCAATTTATTAAGATGAGAGTCTTCTGGTTGAAATTATCTTCAAAAATCCAATAGCTGAACCATACTTTACTTTGAAAGTTTATACGTATTTTAACCCAACTTTTTACGTTTAATTTGCCGTTTGTCTCCAACTAGACAGAAACTTCGTTATCATTTTTTAATTTAGCATCCAATTAGCTAATTCAAACTCCTTAGAAAGCTTTTACGTTTCATGAATCAGTTGCATAATTTTTCTATATGTTTTTATAAGAAATCTGAAATGTCCCAGATTTTTTAGTTATTTGTACAAAGTACTTGCTTTCTAAGTATATTTTAATCGAATATCAGTTTAGGGTTAATATTAACTGTTAAGGCAGAGTCATGAAACTGAAACTGGAATCATTATATGAGAATAAACTCCACATTGATATGAGAAAATACTTTGTAAAACAATAACCCGAGATTTTTATCTAAAATGCATTTTGAACCGGTTGCCAAAAGAAATCAAATCTGTTTCGACGTTTTCTCGCAAAACACCACTTGGCTCCACTAAAAGAAAATACCAACAGATACAAATACAGGATTCAAGATATCATTGGAGAAAAAATGTTTAGGGAGTCTTCCAGGAGTCTTATAGCGTGATGTTCTAGATGATCAACTAACATGTACAAATGCAAAATGTTAACAAATTCCGATACCAAATCAAGAAGAAATTACTTTAATTGTAAAGATGGTTTATTTAATTCAGTCTGAGAAACTGCTCACAGAATAGGCTTGTGACACATATCAGCATTCCAGTATTTAGTAGTAATTAATCAGAAGTACACTTTATAAGTGGCAAATCCTAGTTACCTTAAAAACCAGGTAACAAAGGAATCTGTATGTTTTGGGCAACAACTTGACCAGTAATTCAAGTACTCTGCCATGTATTTAATCTCAGAGTAGGTTAACAACAGAGAAAAGGTTGATACAACAAGATTCAAAGTAAAATAAACAGAGGAAAAGAAGGCCTGTCACAAAAGGTTTGATACTAAACGAACACCTACGTGACTCACATCTTAAATGATGCAACCTAGAAACAATTGCACAAGAAGGAATAAATATATTTGTCAAATAGCTATCTCAACAGACATTATAAGGTAAAATTAACACAAGTGAACTTACTTTCGTCTGCAAATAACTGCGTTTTCCAAAAGTCTACAGGCTTATAAACTTATATGTTTTTTTCCTAGCTACTCGACCGTTGTAGTTGGCTTTTCTCAATACTCATCTGATTCTTTCGGGGTGGTAAGATTTTCCTAAAGCTTTTTTTTGCTTCTATCACTAATTTTGGCGCACTCAACTTATGGTTTTTCTTAACTTTACGTACAATGTACGACTCTTCCCTATCAGAAAATATCTTGTTTAGAACCTTTCTGGAGCGGTTTGTGCGTATATACCGTTCTATAGTATGCTGTACTGTAGAAGCAGGTTTGCGCACAATTTCGGCAATTTCTCTTTGAGTTTTCCCATTTTGAAAATGGGAAAAAACTATTCGCATGTTTCAACTCTGGTACGTTTGCCCATTTTGATATATGCAACTAAATTGCAACAAATCACTATTATGACTGAGAATTATAAATTGGGAGAGTTCCCTGAAAGATAGAAATGTGATATCCTGCAATTTAAGGTCTTGATCAGCAAGATTAAATGTTTGCATCATTTAAGCTGTGAGCCACTGTTATATCAGTTTATATCTACAGATGTATTGAGTTCAATGAAAAGCTAAACCAAATAGTGCTGATCTAGGAGGATCGCCTTATTGACAACTAACTGAGAATCTTATTGAATACTTGTTATATAAAAAGTAAGATGAAGTAGCGTAACATTGCCGAAGGTATGAATAAACAATAACGTCTATGTTTAGAAAGACTTCAGCCAAGGAGTTATTGGCAATGAAAGACTTAGTAGAATGTAAGGCAGCTTCACAACCGCGTTTTATTCCCAATTCAAGCTGTTTGAGCTTGAAATAATCTGATTCCTTCTCGGAGACAAGATGACAGCTTTGATTTCTTTGTGAAACCGACCCATTATGTTCAAAATTAGGTGTTTTAATTGTAGCTCTCGTTTGATTCCTCACTAAATCTTTGGATTCAATCAAGTACTTACCATTGTGTTAAAATTCAATTAATTGTCATTACCATAAATAGAAAAACAAACTTGAACGTTATCTTGATATTATTGGATAACAGTTCATGCCACATAACATTTTCAACTGATAAACTTGATTAATTTTATAAATCAAAACAAAAATGCATTTTTAAAGGTTTTAATAAATAATAACAAATTATCTAAAACTACTTGTATTATAAATAGCAAGATAACAGCCATGTAAAGTAAATAAGGTTCTCTTAATTACTTCATTAGCATTTACTTGTTTTGGTTCCCACAGGTACAAGCCGCATTGTTTGTTTAAATAAAATTATTTGTAGGCAATTTATCGCTTGTAAATGTGGTTTAATATTGTGCATAACATTCTTTGTACACATGTGTTTGACCTCCTTTTAGTTATCATTCTCCATTTCATGCTTGATAAGAATCGTAGTTTTATGCATATTTAGGTATAATTGTATCTACATATGATACTTGGGGACTGGAATATAAAACGGTAACAAACAAAACTGGACACGTTAACCATACTGCAACTAAGTGACGATGAAATAGAAAAGCAGATAAGGAAATTGTTCCCAGTACATGGGGAAACACAATAGGAGCAGAATCAGCAGAGATAATAACGAAATAAGAGTTCACCAAAGAAGAGGTGATTAACGAAGTAAAAAGAATAAAAGCAAAAAAGCCCCTGGACCGGATGGCATAACAACAGAAATACTTAAAGCCACAATAGAAGCTATACCGGAGTGCGCCACAAAAATAATAAACGAGCTCCTGAACAATGGAGAATTTCCTAAAATATGGAAAGGAGCAAGGCTGGTACTAATAGAGAAACCTGGAAAAACAGAAGAAGAAGAAGAAAAAAATATATAAATCAATATGTTTGCTAAACCCATCAGGGAAACTACTAGAATCCTTAATACCAAAACGCATAAACGATACATTGGAGGAAAACCCATTATCAAAAAATCAGTATGAATTTAGACCCAGCAGATCCACAGTAGCTAGACTAAATAAAGTGACAAAATTAGGAGAGGACACAGACCAAGGTAATTGGAGGAATTAAAATATGATTTATTGGTTGTGTTTGACGTAAGAACCGTATTCAACACAGTAAACGGGAAAATACTAGTAGATAAGCTAGAAAACATTAGGACACTGAAATATGTCATAAATATAATCCAAGCGTACGTCACGGATAGGTGGATAATACCCATAAACGACAAAAGGAATAAAACAACAAGTGCAGTACCTCAAGAGTCAACAGTAGAACCCACCTTATGGAACGTGTACTGGGACAAAATACTACAAATAGATGTATCAGAAGACGTCCATTTAATAGGCTTTATCAATGACCTTGCAATACTAGTAATTATAGTCGGCAAGAATAGCATAAACATAATAAATAAAGCGAAGGGAAGCATAGACAAGATAAGGAGGGGAATTAAAGAGTTAAAACTAGAATTAGCCCTAGAGAAAACCGAAGGTATAATGTTAAAGGAGAGAAGGAAAATAAAGAATATAACGTTGCAAGTGGACAACATAACCATTAATGCAGAAAATGAATTAAAATACTTAGACATGCTGTACGACAAAGTCATGAAGATAAAAAGAGCCGAGAAAGCAAAAAAGGCAGGAAGAATCAATGGCCCAATCACAACTACACGCTAAATCATAGCTAGTGTGACCAATTCAATGTTGTGGTATGGAACCACATACCAGCCTGGAAAAACGTATTGAAGTGGGCTAAATACAGAAAAATATATGAAAGATGCCAAAGACAAATGGTATTAAAAGTGTCCACAGCATATTGCGGGGTATTTACAGAAGTACTGCTAGTAATAACAAAGATGATCCCAATTATATTACTAGCAGAAGAAAGAGCACAGGCCCATAAAAAAGATAAACTAAGCGGACATGGGAGTTATAAAGTACACCAGACAAATATTTGGTTTGCTAAAAATAAATCAGTCAAAATTTCCTCACTCACATCGTTAAGATCATAAAGGATTAGGATTGTTGTTAAAGGGTATTTCTTTTTAGATAATCTTCTTTGAGTGTCATGCTTTATTCAGAACGTTTGGTGATTCTTCTTTGATATTCGTATTGCGCGAGTACAGGAAACGGCTTGATTTACTCTTAGGATCCTATTATGGCATGTCAACTTCATAATTAGATTTTGCCATATATTTCAGTTTATACTGATTTTAGATGAAACCGTGGAAAATAAAAGTTTCTACAAAAAAGGTTCTGTGAACTTTACATTTTCTTAACAGAAGAATTATATGTGTGTCTTCTTCAGTGTCATTTTTCGGTTTTTCGATATATCCAGTTTCTAAACTGAACTGGACTTAATCTAATAATATCGATACTTTATCATCGGAATTGATGTATCGAGTGCCAACTACAGATCTGGACACATTTAATTTGATAGAATATCTAGAAAAACTTACTATAATAGAAAAAAATATTAATCTTCTTTTATTAAATAAAATTAAATAAAAAATATGTGCATTTGTTTGATCATTTGAATAGACTTTCTCGTACGTGAGGCGACCTTTTAAATATCATTCACCTATCTCTTTGTAACCCTCGAGATTTGCATTGTAGGTTATCCATTTTTACTTCCGTATACTTTTTGCCAAAGATAATAATTCTTACCAAGATCATGTTCAAAATGCCAAATGCTGTAAATTGTAACTCAGGCATTTAATTAACATAAGGCAGCATAGAGGCTATTACTATTTATTAAGAACAATAAATAACATTAACAACAGGTGTAAGAATCTAAGCAAATCATAGAATTGATGTCTTCTTCCTCACTCCCCAGCAGAAGACTGCCAATAAGCTAAAGATGATCTGTTTATTCTGCAATCCTTTTTGTCTAATTATCCATACTTGCTTTTGTTCTTGTTCTTTGGTCTCAAATTTAAAAATGCAAAAGCGATAAAAAGCAAATGTGTAGGTCAAATTTCTCAAACCAATTGTGTAAGAAAGACTGCAATTGTTGCCAAACGGATATCATTCTCTTGAGAGATCTGCAGTGTGAATACTGACGTTTGGATAGTAGTGACGTTTTGAGGATTAGTTTCCTATCTGGAATAGCTTTTAAAATTCCTAAGAATAGATAGATATCATTGAACTGGGCCAAATATTATATAAATGTACTCAGCACATGGAAGGTTTAAGACATGTAGAAAGACTTCTGGGCTTGACAAAGTATTTGCAAGAACTAATATCTGTTTTCATGATTAGCTTCAGGCAATCTATACAGATCTCTATTTACTTTTAATTAAAAGCTTGAAACTCATCTGGATACTATAGAGCAAAAAAGTTACTAGTAAAAGATCAAAATTAAAAAATCTTAGTTTTGAAGCATGCAAAATCGCAGCTTTCACCTTTCACATCTCGATGATGAGGACAAGTCTAAAATTGCAGTTTGAGACTGCGAGTCTGAATACATGCAACCTAAGATTTCGGAACGTCGAATTCGTGTCACTAACTGTTTTGCCCTCTGTTGTGTTCATTTTTAAAACGAATTGTATTTTATTTTACTTTTTCGGGCCTTAAAACGTCTAAATCTGCCACATTGATGATGGCAGAGCTTTTTTGATATTTTAGGGGAACATGAGAGGATGGATGTAAGGATGACACGTCATTTTTATCAAATTGACTAAATTCTATCGCAAAATTGCAATAGACATGAAAATTACAAGATAAACCAAACTCTCTAAAACAACTTTAGTTTCAATAACTTTTGGCGTAACCTAACAAAGATTAGGAAGGGAAAACGGTAAATGTCTTCAGTACATCATTCTCAGTAGAATCACCATAGCAAATTTATTTTGCTGAAAATGCACCAGCACTAATTCTAAATGAATATCGAAAATGTATTGGCAATATTAAAAAAAATCTGAATTTCCAATGGAAGTAAGAAAAGGGATGAACTTAATTAAACAGTGAAACTTTGAAGAGAGAGATAATTAAAGTAAGATTGCAAGTGCCTACCTAGAGATTGGGAATTTAATTTGTAATTTAATTTTTTTTACATAAATGTGTCATAAACCTTATGTTGTCATTAATTACAGAAATCTTCTAATACATTGTAATTTTCACACTTAAAAAAAGATAATTAGCTTCACTTGTGATGTTAAAAGAATATTTCTGAAATTTAAGAATATTTAATTTAATAACTTAATAATTAAATCAGCTTAAATGTGATGTTAACTAGTAAAGCTGTTCGATCCATTCATCCCACCAATCCGTTGCAACATCCCGTCGTAGTCACGTACTAGTTTACGGCTGTAGTAGTTATCTTTTACGGGGGCATTTAATTAGTACACCAGTGTATATATCACGTATCTAATTAGATTTTAATGGTACAGAGAGTAAACGAATACCGTGTAATAAAAATATATTTATACAGTGACCGACTACCATGGCGTTTGCGTTGGTCTGGCCTGGCTATCGGCTGCTATTTATAAGACGCTTTAAAAGCAACGGGTCGTGTGCAGCGTCCGTTTCACATTGCAATAATGCTCGAGATTTCGGCCGTTCTAATTTTGAATTTTGGCAGACTATTGCTAACAACAATAACACTCCCACGCTCCAGTAATTCGATAGCAATGTCTGCCTACTGTACGTAATGTATGCAAGTACGTGCCGCTACTGTTGGTGTTGGTGTTGTTGCGGCTGTGCTTGCGTTTGGAATTCATGAATTGCCTACTAGATTCAATGCGTGGGTTTTAGTAATCGTAAATTAGCGCAAATTAAAATAATCTGGTACTACTTGGTACAATTTGTATAAACAACAAATCTTCCTGTAAATATTTTGACACAATTCAAAACTATTTTATCTCGACTGATTGACTTTAGTAAATATAAAAAATAATTAGAGAAAAATAAGGAAAACTTCAATAAAGAATTTTTGGAGGCTATCTTTAGGTTATAAAACAATAGAATTCCATTGTCATACAATTGTTATTACTTTATTAAGAAAAAAGATATGAAAAATGCTATATCAGTTATCACAGTACTTTTTACAGAACTTCGCTATCAAAAAGATTAGCTGTATTACTTTGAATAGAAAACGCAACACTGTAAAAGATTTTAAATACGATAAAATTGCAGTTGATCGAAATACCCACTTGGTTCAAAGTCTGTACTTTCAAATTCATTATTTTGAATTATATCTGTGGAACCTGCTTTACAAATGCTGCAGAGATTGTTTTTGGACATCAGCTTCTAGCAAAAAATTTTTGTAATGTCAAATCTTGAAAGCACTCCATGTAAGTACGTAAAGTTTAAAGGATTAGGGCAAACATAGTTTCAAACAGCAATCAACCATTTAATTCTTCTTGCTAGTAACTGACAGTTCCCAAATTGTCTAAAGCATTAAAAACCTACTTTATACAGTTTGTTTTAATTAAACAAAATAAAGAGGAAACCATAATTTTGCGAGGTTTATCGATGAAGAGTGTTAGACTATTATCAGATCCTGACTAATTGACTTGATTTTTAAGTTCTTTCTACCAAAAGCTTCACAAAATAAATTCTAACAATAATGCAACATATATGTTGCAATGATTTCATGATCATTCACTGGCCATTTTGAATCTTAGCTGATGTCACACGAATGGACGCTACGTCTTGCTTATTTGTTATGCTTTGAAGTGTCTTAAAAAATTTCTAGCGTCAACGAGATTAAACCACTACTGTTGTTTGCTACATATGCCAGTCAGGATTTACTGATTCCGATACTACCTCAGCAAGATCAATTAGTAAAAAGAAAAGAAAAAAAGAAACAGAGGATGAGATTTGAGCCTACAATGAAATCTAAAAAGCACAAGACTAAGCTTTTTTGTATGTATTACCATATGTAAGGGTTTGATAATTGAAAACATTTAAAAAATCGCGTTTGGTAAAGCAATATTCAGGATGTTATTGGTAGTTCCTGAAACAATTACTAGTGCCTTTTGCAATAGAAGTAGAATATGTATAGTAAAAATTAATATCAGTTTGGTTTGAGACTTCTATATGTACTAGATATGTAGCATTTGAATCTTTTTCGTGTTATCACCTAATTTGCAAAAATAAGTACTTGCCGAATAAAAAGAAGGTTAAAAGTTTTGTTAGATTCGAAGCTGGTTGACAACCTAAGCACGTTCTTTTGATCAAGATCTTCACTTGGAATTAACAACAGACACATACTACAGTGTCTACTTTTGAACTAATGTCTGCTGCTTACATCACTTTTACAGATCATAGCAAAATTTTGAACATTTGAAAATACTGCCTTACACGTTGAACGGGCAGCAAAATACTGCGTGGGCAGTTATTTGATTAGAAACACAAAAACCCATTAGTATAACTGCCAGAACAGAAAGCAAAAAAAAAGATCTAATAGCAAACATAGGATCGTCTGAATCGACAGACTTGTCCCTTTTTCTGTTTTACAAATACATAAAAAACTGGACATTATCGTATTCTATAATTACTAATACAGGTAAGTAAATAATAAACTTACTCATGCTTAAGGCTGCTAAGCTTGAGTTAGCTGTGATAATGTCTTTATATTGCTTCAGTTAGCTCAAGTACAACGGCCTTGGGCATGAGTAAGGGTAGGAGCTCAGGGTGATAAAATCAAAATATAATATATAAGATACGTTACTAAACAGATTTTATTAAGAACAAAGAAAGAAATTCTGAAGGCGAAAAAAATTATAAAATTAGTATTATGTATGTACTACAAGATAAAAGATTTAAATAGTTCGACACCGCAAGTTCGAAAATATCGTTTATAGCACATAGCACAAACTTATATCACATTGCATCAATCTTACATCCTGATTCTATAAATCTTGCGATTTAAATTCCATACAGAATTTATTCATTTACAGAAGACTTATGAATATTTATCTTATATTTGATTGAATGTCGTATACAAACTGAGACAAAAATATAAAGTTTCTCAAATCATGACACTGATACTTCTATGTCAAACTTCTTATTGTTTTGGTAAGTGTCACAGATATTAAGAGTTAAGTTTTCAAAATCTCTAGGCAAAGGATTTCTGTGTACTGTCTTCCAACGACGGAAAAATATTTGAGGAGTATTCAAACATTATTTATAATAAAATAGGCCAATAGGTCGTACGGCCCATCAGAAAATACAGATTACAGTGCAGTATACAAAGCTAGTGCCTACAGAAACCAAACTGGTTTGTTTAAATAGCTCTAAAGATCAAGCTGGTAAATTAATGTATCACAAGAAAATCTTATGTGAGGCTGAGTACTTCACCTTTTCGAATAATACTAAATGGTTTTAATATGCTTTTACAAACTTATCTTTCTTCTTGTTATTCCTGTTGAGTGTGTTCTGATGATTAATCTTGTTAGTTATTTTGCTTTACTTATTTATTTTGGTAATGGCTTTGTGCAACGGATCTTTAAAATATGTCATCAACTATGTGTAGTTGACATAGACAGTTCATATGTTTTCGTAACAATAAGAGATTTAAGTTAAGTGTTAGACAAAGAATAGAATTTAGTGGATGTCTAAGGCCAGGTTGGCCAAAGCTTTGTTAAATGCTTGATTGATTGATCAACCACTTGATCAGTTGATTAACTAATCAGAAGTAGTAAAATATTCAGACTTATCCAATCAGATCGGTTAATCAATTGATCAACTTGACCAATGATCAAATTATTTTTGTGCAACCGAACTTAAATGTCTGTTAGACCGTGCAAGAGCAAGAATCTTTGCTCAATTTTCACAGTCGCTTAAGACCTGTTGTACCAACTAAGTTCAAATTTTAATTGAGGTTCAACTGCATAGAAATAATTGTTACGGTAATTGTTTCCAAGAAATAAAACTCAAATGTTTTTTTTTGTTTTCTTGAAAGTCAGGTAGTCGCCTCTTAAAGCTTTAAGCTACTCATCATCTCACTTTTAATGGCATGATTTTTAACAGTTGTATTTTAATTCAAAAACATCTATCAATATTGAAAGTAGATCAAGAATTCACGTTTTAAATTTTCTTACTTATGTTTGCCAAAAAGGATTAAAAATACAAAGAATTATAATTCTTTTTCCTCTTCCGAGTTTTCTACATCTGTCGTCGTTTCTCGGTGCCTCTTTTCTAGCCTTCTCTGTCTTCTATATCTTCCTCTCTTAATAGTCTATCTTCCATTGCTTTCTGCACCCCGTCTCTCCAAGTGATTCTTGGCCTTCCCTTTTTCCGTCTATGTGGCAGTTTCCAGACATATATTTTTGGTCACCTTCTTTCTGGCAGTCTTTGCATGTGTCCATACCCCTTCAGTCTTTTTTCTGCTTTGGTTTCTATTATGGTTCTATTTATTTATATTCTCTTTAGAATTTCGTTATTTGTGACATGTTGCTTGCGGGAGATTTTACTACTTCTCATGAAATCTATTTGAATTGTCTTTAATTTTTTTGTATTTTTCTCAGTCATTTCCCACACTTTCGATCCGTACGTAACTATATACTTTCTACTATCGTGTTATAAATCATTCTCTTAGTTTTCTTTGACAGCTAGTTGCTCCACAATATTGAGTTTAGCCTTCTTATTGCTTTCTTCCCTAGATTGATTTTGCTTTTTATGTCTTTGTCATTTACAGTCTTTTGTGATTGTGAATCTTAGATATTTATATTGTTTCGCTACCTATTTGTATAATATTTCTTTCCCCTTCGGTTGCTAGATATTTTGTTTTGCCGTATTGATTTGGTACGGGGATTGTCTTCAATTCTTCATTTAATTTTCTTAGCGTATAGTAACGTGTTTTTCGTCCTCTGCACTAATTATTAGATCGTCGGCAAATAGCAATGTATCTAGTGTCGTATTTGCTATTCTCATTTCCATTGCATTGCACTTTCTTCTTCATTCTTTTAACGCTTCAGCGATATATGTGTTGAATAGGGTGGGAGACATACAACATCCGTGTTGTAATTCTTTGTTATTTGTATATTTCTAGATATCTGTCCACTGTAGCCTCCTCTGAACATAAAAAAATCAATAAATCTTAGAAATCTGTTGGATTGTTAATCTCTTAATCGTAGATATTCTATTAGATGACCAACTGCGTATAAGCACTGTGATGATTTCAATTCTCCCAAAGTTTCTAAAATAATAATATTGATATACACAATCAAAAACTATGCCTTATATGATGTATCAGGGATAAGTAAGACTGGAAGTGTAGAACACCCCATAGTTTATAAAGTGACACAGTTTTACCAATTAAAAAAGAATATATAATTATAAATTAGTCTTACAATTAATCCCCTAGTTTTTGAAGAAGAAATTAATTGATTAATAGATTTTAATAACTTTTATAATTAAATAATTCACCTTTTAATAAATTTCTTTCATTTGAAAATTAGGAAGTTGGAATATATGTATTATGAGTTCAGTAGCAAAATATTTAAAAAATTGAACATACATACATATGTAAGATACTGTTCGTATAAGTAGCACATATGTTACATTAATAACTATTTAGGTATGTGAGGTAATAATGGGAACCTGGTTGACTTTAAAACTGCATCCAAATTAGGTAAAATGTTTAAAAGATTAGTCACTCATATTTTGAATTATAACTTAAACAGATAAGGAATGTCTGAATTTAATTAATTACGTGTCTTCGAAAAAACCTTTTTATCACGCATCTGAGCTCACAAGTTAAGATATTAGTAGAGAGACGTTGTGACTAATACCTTGCCAGAATGCAGTCCTTTTATGTACTACCTATATTTTGCACTACTTGGAATTCTTTGTAATTCAAGCGTTTTAAGAAATGATTTCATACGAATTCTTAGAATTCTCATCTTTCTGTAAGTGCAAGTCAAAGTTTTGTATTGAAACACCTGCTCTATTAGAAAAACACAGCTAAAAATAGAAGATAATTACGATTATTAAACTTAAAGGATTATTTAATAGAAGTTATGATTTATTTTTATCTTCTTGGTAGTTTTTGGCATATTTTTAATTTTCAAAACCTGTAGTCGATTTTTTATGTAGTATTTACTAATTTGAACATATCACAATAGGATCGAAATCACTACTATTTAATTAGTAACATACTAAGTATAATATTTGTTTTAGATTGTTTATTTACAACAAACTCAACCGTTTTTATGTTTTTTATCTTCTGGTCTGTTAATATAGACAAAAGAAATTGTTACGTACTTTCTCGTAATCTGACAGTGAAAACTGTAAAAATCTGATAAAAAAAATCTAGATTTGCCTCCCTTAGTCTCTAAGGGTGTATTTGTAATTCGATCTATAGAGACAGAAATTAAAATTAAGATATCTGAAGAAGAATTTTGTCAAACTATGCAAAAATTGCCAATTAATATATCATTTGGTTGAAATTGTCTTACTTCTTGTTTTATTCCTTCAGATTTTTTATCTGAATTATTCTTGTTTGTACAGATGGTTTTCTTAAGCCTTATCCAAAAAAGATTCTACTAAGCAACTTGAACTTTCATTTAAAACTTACAAACTTTGAATACATCTCATTGCGTTTTTTGTTTTTTATCCTTGATACAATACACAAACTTTCAAAATAATTTATTCTTTGCCAAGAATCTTGACAGGAACTATGAGCCTGTTTCACTGAAAAGAATTCAGAGGACTGAAACGAAGTGAGCATTGACTTTTAAACGTTGATTTTCTCTTTATGTTTTGTTCCTAACATGGATTATTATAAAGGGTTTTCCAATAAGAGGTGTTATTTTGATATTCAAAGAAAAGTGCCATTTTTTAATATAAATGATCGGATGTTTATTTCATTATAAAGAGGAAGGTATGCCGTTAATAGTGGAAAATAACATCAGGCAAATGACCACCACGACCACGCTTACAGGACAATATCCTTTTCATGAAATTTTCCATAACCAAATCGCAAAGTGGCTGCCCTATGTCCTCGATAGCCTCACGAATTCCATCTTTGAGGTCTTGAATCGACGCTGGGCTGTTGGCGTAGACCTTCTCTTTCACGTGGCCCCAAAGAAAGAAGTCGCAAGGTGTTAAATCACAAGATCTCGGTGGCCAATTGTGATCACCTCTTCGAGAGATAACACGGTCCGGAAACTTTTTCCGTAAAAGATCAATGGTTTCGTTGCTTGTGTGGCACGTAGCGCCGTCTTGTTGAAAGTAAACGTTGTCCAGATCAATACCATCCAATTCCGGCCATAAAAAATCGTTAATCATCTCTCGATAGCGCAATCCAGTCACCGTAACTGTTGCTCCAGCCTCATTTTCGAAAAAGTAAGGTCCAATGACTCCGCCGGACCATAAACCGCACCAAACAGTCACACGTTGAGGATAGAGAGACTTTTCAACAATAACTCTTGGATTTTCTGAGCCCCAGATCCGACAATTTTGCTTGTTGACGAAGCCACCGAGGTGGAAATGGGCCTCATCACTCAAGATGATTTTTCGATGGAATTCTGGATCATTTTCATGCATTTCAACGACCCAATCAGCAAAGACACGACGTTGTTGATGATCGGCCGGCTTGAGTTCTTGTGTTAACTGGACTTTATAAGCCTTAAGACCCAAATCTTTATGCAAAATACGGTGTAATGACGTTTGTGGAATGGCTAATTCCAAAGAACGACGAGGAATGGACAAACCTGGGTTTTCTTTAACACTTTCGGCTACAACAGCAATATTCTCGGCTGTTCTTGAGCGACGTGCACGGGTTTTATTCTTCACATCACTAACTTGTCCCAAGAGCTCGAATTTTTTCACCAATTTCTGTATTGCGGTCCGACAAGGTGCTTCACGGTGACCCAAAAATGTTCGAGTTTTACGAACCGTCTCTGCCAAATTTTCACCATTTTTATAGTGAATTTTAATAATTTCAATGCGTTGTTGAAGCGTGTATCGTTCCATATTTATTAATGGCGTAGTTTCTACTTGTCAAATGTCAAAAAATGATAGCTTCAAAAGTGACATCTACCGAAATAGCGGGCTATTCCAAATAACACCTCTTATTGGAAAACCCTTTACTAACATTTGTTTACGCTTCTCTTATTTCAGAAATTTTATTTTTGTATCGTTTAGATTTAGAAAACGAGTTTACTAAAATTCCAAAACTTGGACTTCTTGTTCTTAAGCGTTACAGCCCGACTGATTCCAACGATTGTTGGGTATTCTGTGGTACTTAGTACCCAGAATTAAGGTCCATGGATAGGGATTCTGTTTCTGTTACCATTAACATAGCTGTGAGCTCGATTTCAAAAGTTTCCGTCTAAGATAGGTGTAGTAGACAGTGGAGTAACTAAATAGTGTTGCACCTCCTCGCAAGGTTATATTCTGTGCCCCTCACAAAAATTGAGTAACTGCAATGCTGACTTTCTTAGTTTTTTATAACCCATAACTAAGACAAGGTGTTACCATCTAAAAAGTCTTAGATTTCTTCTTTTTGTCAGGCTTGCTTTTTGTCGTTCTTCACTATTTGTTGACGCACTCTCGGACTAAAAATTTCAGTTTCGGTGTCGCCCGCCACACCGGCACGCTTCACTCGTCTTTGCCTAACTTGACTCGACCTTATTCTTGAATTCCAAGCTACTATTTCGCCAGACGAAAACTGCAGACTTCAAACCAGAAATCTCAACTCTATCAGATTACAAATAGCTCTTAAAGCCACAAAAAAGATGATGTCGGCTGCATTGAGTCTCATTGATTGGTCTCGGTATGATAGGACCTTAGAAACAATAAATTAGGAAAGAGTTCGTTAACTGATTTTCGATTTTTGGTTGTTTGCACTATAAGTCCCCTACAAGCATTGCGGAAGACGCAAAGGCGTTAGTTACGCCAGTGGGAGTAGGAATTTGATATTCTCATGGCGATCCTATGTTCAATAACTACATAAATATTTTTTTTATTGTAGCCTTAACCATACAATTACTTATGATTGCTATTATGCTGAAACTAAGTATGTTACTGAAAAAAGGTCGTATTGCATTATTTGGAAATTTAAAATTCTTTCGGAAATCAAAACGGACTGCTCGTTGTTAAGCTCGTCATGATAGAGATTTTTTACCAGATACTTAGGCGATGATTAGCATTTTGCACAAATTTTAGAAAATCACAATGACAAGTCAATGATCTTCAAAGTGTCATATCTAGGTTAAGAATTTTAAGATGCCAACTTTTTATATCGATGTGTTCAGCAAAAGAAGTTTTTTTTACTTGTCAAACTTGAATAAGCTTTGTAAGGCAGATTTTGCCCTTCGAAGATCAATGTGAAGCAGTTTGTATACTGTCTTCCTGCCATATTGTAGCATCCTGAATATTAATAACGAAAGAGCCTTGTCAATTTTTCTGTTTATAGCCTTTCGCTTTCTTTGATTAGTTTTAGGGGAAATCTTATTTTATACTGTCTTCTATTGTTTTTAATTTATTTAATATACCAATACAAAAATTAATCTTTTTATACTTATCATCCACCGCTATTCTATAACCGGAGACCTGATTAAGAGTAGGAAGAAACTTTCAAAAGTTCCTTATTTCAAACAAAGCTATAAAAAATTTAAAAATGAAGTAATATTTGCATGCAATCATCAACGCCAACATCTTGACAAACTTGAACTTTAGGTTTTGTGTTAACTTTCAAAGAAACAAATCTACAAAAATATTGTAAATAAATTGTTTTATTACAAGGATACGTTTCCAATTCAGATACAGTAACATTTTCAAACACTCAAAACTTGGCAGGTTTTACCAGAAATGTTTCTAGGTTACAAGGGACGAATTTTAAAGTATTAAAATTTATAAAAACCGTTGTACCTTACTGTTGTCTAAGGTTTACGGTTTGTTAATGTCATTTTTGTAGGATTCGCCAATTAGTTGTTCACCCAAGGACGTTTTTATCACATTTATATGTCGTGCATGTAGTGTAGTTAATCAACATAGTAATAAGGACAAAAATGTATGCCGTCTCATACAATTTTTGTTATTATTGTTAAAAATGGAAGTTTTTTTAATGAAAATGTTTCTCACCATCAATTACAAAAATAACTGTAATTATTAAAATTATATTATTTTTCTTGACAATAATTCTGGTATAATTATTTCTTAAGAATATAACTAACAGAAGTAATGTTTCAATTAGAAGACGAGCCTTAACAACACTTTTATGTGTTTTTGATAACCTACTAGCTTGACACTTAATGGCAACCTTGAAATAATTTATATATAGAAAGATGCACTTGGTGAAATTGAAGTAAATTTAAGGAATTACAAACTTCTATTAATAAATAATTTTAATTTATTCTTCACAAATATATTACTGTGAAGATTTCGTTATAATTTGAAAATGTCAGAATTTTATGTAACGACATTTCTAATATAAATCTGCTTTCTTCTTTTAGAAATCTTTTTGTGTTTTTATGGTGATTTATGCACAGAGTTATTAAAGCATGACTAAATTAAAGATATTTTTAGATAAATGCTAATTTTAGTATCATCGAATATTGAATTAACCGTTTAAAATGAAGGCTTATTCATACAAATAACTGTCTAATTATACATTCGCATGCACTTTTTTTTTAATATTAACATTTTAATGGAATTTAAAGGACTTAAATTGATTGTGCTTTAACCTTTGTAACTACTATCAATTAGTAGTAATATAGCATGTTTAATTAACATTAATTATTGTAAATAACACAACTACGATTCACTTATTTATTATAAAGGGACTGATACAAAATATAACTAACCATTTCTTTTAAGTTTGGCACAGAAGTACGTTAGTACGAACATGTATTTTTCTTCTTTCATTCTCAGTTAAAATAATCTTCAATTCATTTTGCCTATTAAGACCTATAACTTAAAACCGTGAAAAATATTAAAAAACAATAAATTGAAGGCACATAACTTTTTCCCTTTGTGAGCTTTTCCTTTTTCAACCTTTTCTTCATCCTTCAAACCCACCATGTCTAAAAGTAAAATTCTGATTTTATCTTAATAATCGTTTCCATAATTAAAATATTATTCCCATAAAATTTGTTTTTTTAATGCATTTCTAACTAATTATATATAAGAAGAAATAAATTTTTCAACTTTAAGTACATGTTTTCAATCGGTTTAACAGGAATATTATTGCCATGGACATAATGGTGAAAGTGATTGACAACACTTGTATCCATAGCAGTAACTTAACGAATGTTTGAAACTGCGCCTAAATCTTTATCTTTAGAAAAAGTAGAAACATGGAATATCCCATTTTGTCTAAATTGTCAGAGTTCCTAAAAAAAAATAAGAAATGTCACACTTCTAGAATAAAATTAAGATTATTATAGAAAGAAACTTAAGATACCATTATTCTTTCATTATAGTAGTTTATCAATGAGAACTTTGGACCACAGGTAATTTCGGTTGTACAGGTGCTTACCGCGATAGGTCCCAAGTTTAAGTCCCGGATGAGCCCAATTACTTCTTTTGTGCATTTATCTAGAGAATACCTGTACACATCACCTTTCATTATCTGTGGTTGAGAAGTCTATACCCATCACACCTAACATAACATACCTATCACATCTTTACAACAGCGCACTTGTACATCTACAGTTATCTACCCTCTAAGAGCCTCATGGATAAACTACCTGTTAAATTACAATAAGAACAGTTCTAAATATAGACGAATATTAGAGCTAAAATCTAGAATCCTGTTGAAATCTTATACATAATAAAGTAAAAAAGTGCCTCTGAGGAATCACATAAGTAAGGATGACTTTTGTCGTCGTCTTTGTTCATCGTTAATCTTAGTCCAGTCAACAAGCTGGGAGAATAAAAAAAAACACTCAGCACGAATTTGAAAACTCTTTTTTGCAATGAGTTCTATATGACCCTAAGGTCATTCATGACTATTAATCAGCAACCCAAAAAACTATCTAGAACCCATTTTCGAGCTGAAATTCCAAACGTTTTTCAGAAATTGTGCCAAATTTTCCGATTTTCCACGGCTAGGGTGGTTTTCCCGGAAAACTGATATCAGATTCGTAATCAGCGACCAAAAAAACTTTCTAGGACCCATTTTCAAATTAAAATTTTAAATTCTCACAAACAAAAATTTCTTTCCAGAAATTAGGCCAAATTTTCCGTTTTGCCACGGCCCGGTTCACTTTTCCGGAAAACTAATGTGATTAGCAACCCAAAAAACCTAGAAGCCATTTTTGAGCTAAAATTCACACATTTTTACAAATTAAAAAAAAAATCTTCAGAAAGGGAGTGGTTAAAAGGGTTGATTTTGCGATCTGGAGCAGAAAGGGGAGCAGTGGGAAAGGTTTCAATAGTCATGAATGATCCTCATTGCAAAAAAGTTTTTTTAAATTCGAGCTGAGTTTTTTTTTATTCGGTCTTTTTTTCCAGCTTATTGACTGGACTATCTCCGCCAAGCCAGGAGCTGTTAACAAGCTTCTTTAGCTTCTCTTCAGCCCAGTAGAAGTTGTTGTTGGATAGGTGATACGCGGTACTCACTGCTTGACGAAATGGTGGTGGTTTTTGGAAGGAGTTGTTGACGGTAAAGACATTGATGATGGTGTTAGTTGGCTGAGGAATGCAAACGGGCCTGTGCGACCCAACAAGCTGACAAGCTCTGTACGCAGGGAATTGAGCAAATTTGTAGTAACAGATATCGTGCTGGTCTAAACCCTGCATGAATTCTTAAAGGAAGTCGTGTGAAGTGGCGGGCGACCTACGATCCAAGAGGTTCCAAACTTTGAAATAATCGCAGAGTAGACGAGAAGATGGAAAATGAGAAGAGACGACGATTAGTGTCCTAACCCAATCAGGCAACACACAACACTATTGCTGACTGGTTTCCCTATATACAACCTTAAATTAAATAATGAGTCATAAGGATCATCCAAATCAATCAATTAGAAAAACTTAAAGAGAGGTTTACATTTTCCCAACGCCAACCTGAGCAAATAGACAAAACATGTGTAAAAATAGTCTAATAAGTAGATAGACCAAATCGGCAGCAATACAATGTTATCACTTGTTGAATCATTATGGACAACCTAATCTAGGAAAATATGTATTGTAATTTGCTATGACAATATTCAATTTTCTAAGTCTGTCTGTCTTTTTAAATCCTTTTAAATTTTGAAATTTTGACTTCAGATTTGGATCCTACATCAAAAACTGAAGATCACGTAGTGTCTTCGTTTTCTGATATCTCTTCGGGAACATGGTCAAAATGGCCGCCGAAACTTGAAAACAAAAGTTTTTCCGTATTTTTTAAATTTTAAGACTTCTACTTCAGATTTGGATTCTACATCAGAAACTAAAGACATGTGGCGTTTTGATTTTTTGATATCTCTTCAGGAACATGGTCGCCGAAATTTAAGGAATTTTCAAAAATTTTGTTTTACTTTAGAATTGTATTCTACATCAAAAAATAAGAAATACGTATACTTCTATGTTCTTGCTAATGGCCTCCGAAAAAACAAAACGGAGTTCGTTGTGGTTATCTTTTGCATTTCCAGATATTGCTTGCTGTTTCTTTTACACTAACGTGAGGTGAGGTATTTCAAATAAAATATTAGATGCCGAAAATTAATCTTTACAATGTCCAAAAGTTCATCTTCATTGTTTTAACTAACGGTAACTCAAGTTTGACTTAATATGCCAGTGTCCATGCAAGCTCTTGACATTGAAAACATTACTTTAGACAGTTTCACTCACAACGAAATATGACATTTAATTTCTAGGGCTTACAGAAACATTATATAAAATACAGAAAACCATTTAAAAAATGTAAGAGCCACTACACAAATATTTAGAAAAGTTCATTTTAAGAAGACACTGAAAGCTTTGTTCATCAAAAAATGAACGTAAGTATGTTTGAAAAAGAGAATCTGAATCTGAAGGTACTGAACAGAAGCAATTCGAGTAATGGAAAAAAAAGGAAACTGAAGAAGATCAAATAAAATAGTTGACAGTTTCTCGTGAGTCTGTTGGCTGCTAAATGACTGGACGACGATTTACAATAGTTCTCTGAATAGAGGAAGTCTAAAATATCACACAAAAGAAGAAAGTACGGATCTTTGTTTAAAGAATACTCAGTACCGACTTTAGAAATATTTTTTAGAAATATATTGCTTGGTGACAAATCAAAAAATTAATTGGCTTTTATCAATACATAATCGTCACAAGCAGGTTTAATGAAATATAACATTTCAGAAGCATCAAGTAAGAACTATACAATTGGTCACAGATCTAACTGAGTTGTTGCTCAAAAAGATTTTATTTTGAACTTCGATTAGCAAGAAACTACAGAAAAACAAGAGGAAAAGTAAACTTTAAAAGGGCCTCTTCTATGAGAACAAAATTTTTAAAATTCTTATATTGCGCCAAGGAAATTCAAATACTAAAAACCATGATTACCATAATTGCAAAGATCCACCATCATCCTAACCTTTCCTAAATTCCATTCTTAGTTGAAGGGGATTTGCCCTCAGTTCCCTATAGCAGTCTACTTCAAACAGGGAACGAAACAAAATGATTCTCCTCTTGTTTATGCATCGGGAAGTTTTGATATTGGCAAAATAATTCTAAGCAATAAACAAGCATACTATAATAAGAAATGTGTAGTATTATTATCGCCAAATGTTATTTTACTATTAAGAGGGATAAAACAAAGAGATGTAACTACTGCTATTTAAACAAAAAAGAGGTAGAGTTAGATGTTTCAATACTTTACTTTCTAAAAATAATCGTCTGTTAATAATTTTGGAATAAATATTCAAATTTATAATTAAAAAGAATGAAAGAGTGCAATCTTCTCATATTATTTTCATAAAATAATTAGTTAACAAAAATTATAATTTACTAACATAGCAATACTTTTTGAAAAGTTTTTCCTTCTTATATTAAAAAGTAGGTACACTCAATTACAATCTTTGCATAAAAATCTACATAATGGTATGTTGATGCAGTTCAAGTTATACTTATCTAAATCGGAGCACTGAAGTGTAAAGCAAAAATGTGTAATTTATAAGTTTTTTGACTTATACATGATGCTGCTGGTAATATACTGGTATATTATTATTGTTTCAATGTTTGTAAAATAAGTGCACTATGATTAAATATGTGCATACGAAATAATCAGTGCATGCATTTCAAGTTACTTGGGGGTCTGCATTTTAAGTTTCCTTTGTGATTTTAATTCAAACAAAACATTCATTTACAAACAGTTTTATTTCCACCAATAGTAAGTAGGTGATGCTACTTTATTCACCTTTTTAAGAAAGTTTACAACATATGGTTCACACACTTAATTTTTTTCTGTTAACTATTTCCTTCCTTTGCAGTATGCGATGAAAACATGGAAGAGTATTCACGATTGTAACATCTGAAAAATTATGACTCATTATAGGTATCAGCTCGGTTTTCAAATATACTTATTTATTTATAGTGTTCCATATTTTGAAATTTTCTAGAACGGAAAATGGAATACCCGGAAATATGGTGCAATGTTAAAGTTTTGCAATACGCTTGCTATTTTTGGAAAAACGTATTTACTTACTTTTATTTTTAACAGTCTAAAGGGGTCAGGTGGCCTGCAACTTTTAGTTAATTCTCTGTAAACGCTGAAATTTATGTTACAGTATATGCACTTGTTAGCTAGGAAAATTTTAGTAGTTTTTTGTATGCATATAAACCATGTAAATCTATTTTTGCATTTTCGATCACTTCTTTTGTAATGAAAAAAATATCAATTTGTTTTTCAAAAGTTTTGTTTAACGTCTTGGATGTTTGCTTAGATGAATTGATCCAGCTTAAATAAAAAGAAAGAATATTATGGTAATATAATTATATTTATCTGTGGTATTGTTAAGATAGCAAGAGAGCATACCTACTGAAAGCCGTAACAAAATATTACATGTGTAGTTGCACTCGCAAAAGATGTTTTCAACGCGTATTATTCAAATGAGTAATGCATATTCATAGTACACGTATTCAATGCTAATTACAAAACCAAACATAACAGTAGTACAGGAACTATAAATCAGCAGCGCTGCATTAACTGATCATCCCTATTGTTAAATTTCATGGGATAAACAAACTCAAATCTAGGTTAGAATTAAATACAAAAAAGTTTTTACTGAACTTTTAAGGATAATAGCAAGAAAAGCTGAAAATTCAACATGCTTACAGATGACCTCTGTAAAATGAAATATACAAAACGAAGTTCTACATTGAAACGTATTTCACGGATGCTGAATATCTCTCATCTGTGTGAAGAAAGCAATCTTACTTCAAAGCACGGAAAATTAAATTTCCGAAAAAATTAATCTTAAAATGATTTCATGCCAAAATGTACATGTATACATAGATATAGAAATATTATACGGTAAGGAAGAAAATAAGGGGAAGATCGACTCATCAACTACGACCGGGTAACTAGATAGAAATAACGAAAACCAAAAACCTGTCTACTTAATTAATTAGTTACTCCTATAGTTAATTCTCTTTCCTCACAGGTTCCACACTCTCGAGAATCTTGCAACATTCATTCAATAACGCCCGGATACAGGTAGATAAATTAATTGGAAACTAATTGTGTTGATAATCTACAATTCAATAAACCAGCTTTATATCTATGCTCTGATCAGAATCTTTAAGACTTGATCTAACTCAATTGTAATATATCAAATAACGCTGCCTAAAGAGCCCTGGAGCATTTCTGGCGGAATCTAACAAGCCGCTTAATCCAAGACACTTTGTGTAAAAATCTCAATAATTCTAAATACCATACCGGCATGAAAAACCGGACTAGCCCAAGCAATGCCATACAGATTCAAGAATTGTAATCTTAAGAGTAAAGTACAAACGGAAACTTTAAACTCAGCTGTGAAGTGAATTCTAATTGAAAAATAATGGCTTTAAGGTCTTTATTACTAGCACAATCTTACCATCAACTACTGCTACTAAAACTTTAGTGTTTGAAAGATATTAAAATCGAAAACAGTCACATTGCTTTTGATACTAAGAAAAAAACTCTACTTAGGCTTCTTTATAAAGAGCTTTTAGATCTTAAAACTTGTTAATTGTTTCTGAAAAGTCGATCGACTTGCATAACTCGGTTTCTATGCTCAAAAGTGCTAAATTGGAAAGTCTCTATTGCCCCTTCCTCAGATAATTTTTAATAGCTTTAGTTTCGAAAAACTTTGTTCTTCTGAAGCAGTAGATACGGGCACTGTCAGAAGTATACGGAAAGCTATGTACAAGTTAGCAAAAGTATCGTTCGTTTTATGTAAAAGTTATAGGTAGTCCAGAGGTGTTCGATAGAACAAGCCTACCATATGACAAAACATCTTTATTCCTTGGTAAAGTTCTTATCCATCGAGGTCTCTTATTTCTCCATTTCTTAGCAAAATATCTAAATCTATTCGTGTTTTCATCTATCTCGTTAATATTTTGCATATTTACTAAAAACCCAAAGTAAGCGTTGTGTTTATTAATTTGGACGAATCTTTCTTCTATTGATACGAGTGCCTCATCTAAAATGCATAAGAAAAATTCCCTGTAGTATTTTTCTTTAGGATTGCTTGAACTACTTCCTTCTCCTTCATAAAGATAAAAGTTTCGGTACTTTCACCTCCGTTTGTGTTTAAATTCAATTGGAATATCATTCTCAGCACAAACCTGTTTTGCAGTCTCTTTTGCTTTTGAAAACCCATCTTCTCTGTATGACTGTAGATATTCTTTGAGCCCCTACAATAGCTGCATTATTGTAGCGATGTTGGCGTCTTCTTTCTGCATGCTTTTGCTAACTTTAATACCAAATTACAGCTCACAAAATAAACTCAAAACTTCAGCAAGTGAAAGTGCTTCGCTCTTGATAGCTGGATCTTTTGTTGTGTCTATGACCTTTTCTAGTCCGTAGTAGATAGATTTCAGTTGAAATATCACTGCTTTTACGAAAGATACGCGACATTCCCAGCGAGTTTCAGATAGGGATTTCAAAGTAGAATTTTTAACGTATGAAGTCACAATTTCCCATCTCTATGTAGATGCGACAAATATCGTATAAAGGCGTTGAATGACTTTAAAGAATGTTATTGCCAATGGAATCGACGAAGCCATTTTGCTGACTAATAAATTCAGGCTATGAGCTGAGCAGGACACAAAAAATGCTGTAGGATATTCCTCTAGTGTTCTTGCTTGGATACCTTAATTTCGCCCAGCCATATTTGCAGCATTATCATAGGCTTGTCCATGACAATCGTTGAGATTTAAGTCTAAAATATTAATCTGATGTTTCAGTTCATTGGTAAAAGAGAGACCCGTTTTGCTGGTTATATTTTTTATTTGTTTATTGTTAAGAGGTATAGCAATTTAAATTTTTAAAGTGGAAATTAATAAATAACATATAAGTTATACAGATACTATTTCTTTTTCAAAAATAAAGCAAATCGTATGGGTGAATATTTTAAAAATTTCTTTTCCTTCATTTTAGTTACTCCAAGGTCATTTCCTGGTTCAGCTAGTGATTCAGTAGACGCATAACGAATGTAACACAATCTGCTACCGCTCCATGGAAGCGGCGCCGTATCTATTTCGTTTCCTAAATGTGACTTGCAACAAAAGTGGTGCATGATTCATGGCTCATGCGAAGTTTCTTGGTAATGATCCTAAGAAGCATGTTTTGGTAGCTTTTACTTGCTACTTATTCATAACTCGACAACAGTAATGCCAATGTCGTGTTAATGTCATAAAAACAAGTATGAAAGAATTCTAAAAACTGTTGACTATCCAAACTAAATTTTTGTAAATAATATTGGGTCTTACTTAGAAATTTCTAGCCAAAAATTAAAATAAGAAGGAAAAGCCTTGCCACGAGGCCCTAGCAGGCGCGGGATTTATTGTCATTGCCCAGGCCCCTTGCAGGCGTGTTGGGTTTTTGCCACCGTGAAGAAGTTTGCGGTTTATCAGAAGACGATAGCATTTGTCAAATAGATATACTAGCGATTGGCAAAAACTAACATTATTGACAAATAAAGCTTATGATGTCCATGAAAAAAAGTCCATAATCTTACCATTAATTTTTATAAAATTGAGTTTGAAATTAATTTGCTTTTTGAATTGCAAGAGACTTTAGTTTAAATATATATCAACTTTAGAAAAAAAAATTCGAATTGCTAAAATCATTAGATAGTGAAACTGCAAATAAGATTTTAAAAAGTTTAACAAATATTCTTCAAAATTATTTGTGTGGCACTAGACGTAATTAATATGTTAAATTGTTACTTCTATTTAAATTTTAGATTAGTTTTTATACTATTACTGTGTTTATGGGTACATCAGGCTGTCTAGTCATTTATTGTAAGAAAGAATTGTAGGTAATAGTTAGTACAATGTTTTGACATATTTCACTAATAGGAAAAGCAAATAATTATATTTTGTTGTTAAACTCAAAACACAATCAACGTAGGAGTGACAAAAGCAAGTTATTAAATGAAAGGGTGAAAGTGGAAAGTTGCACAAACATCTAAAAAAGCCATTTGGACAAACTAGACAAAAACTTCCAAATAACCAAATAAACAAGCAGTCTGCGAATACTCGGTCTAATGGTACATACACCATGAAAAAGAGCATGAACTAATTAGCTTGTATTTTCCTGGACATGAAAAACTTAAACATGAATAAAAACTATAACGCGGCTTGACCAATATTTTATACACTCAAGAGCATAATTATAGCATCACAAGCAATTTTTGCTAAACTAACTAACCGCCACTTTCTGGCCCCTCTTTTATGTTTTTTGTTTTTCCCATAGTGATCTGGATTATTCAGAAAATTTAATACAACTTTGTGGGACCGAGTTATTCTCCGAGTAATTTCTCTAAACACAGCAAAATTGCATGTGGTGCTATAGTTATGCTCTTGAGTATATTGATCACTTTGAAATTTGAGTTTCCTGAGAAAGTAAACAAAGACATCAAGTTCAGTGATTAAACTTCAATTTGTTAAGCCGCTATACCACATCATTCGCCAAGCTGTATGGTAATGTTTTAAATTCTGACATCTAAACCATTCCAATTGTTGACTAATCTTTTTGGTTATAGCAATATTCAACATACTTTCATTTTTGATCAAAAACTTTTTGCAATATGTTCATCGTTTGTTATCCTTCTGAAAACTTACATTTTCAATGGATGACTTAATTATTATTTACTGGATTGATTTGATTCCAAATATTTCAGGTAGAACTGATATTGTATTTGATGAAAACTCTTCCAATTTTCTAACTTCTTACCAACAATTTATACCTGAGGTAGGCAAATTTAGTCTGTGCTGATAAATGTGCTTTTATATAAGTCATTTCGTTCTCGGGATCCAGATTTGCCTGATCTGATCTATTATATCAAGTTTTCAAAAACAGAATGTTCTGCCAAATAGCATCAATGCATCACAAAACTGATTAAAAAAATAAAAAAATAAAATTTAACAGCTTCTTTAAACTGGAATAGTTCTAAGTATATTTGTACTCATTGAACTCTCTCAACTTGAGTAGAGAAGATGAAGATTTGCTTTGTGAAGAATATGCCACTTTATAGAAAAATGTATAGAAGCAAAAATGGAATTTATTGAACTACTGTAACGTATGCGGCACCGAGCTGTCGCGTCCTGCAGTAGTGAACTGAGACAGCTTCTCGCTTTACAACCCAGATGGAAAAGGCCAGTATTTAAAGTTAATTGTTTCAAGAAAAGAAACCAATCCATCTCAATTATCATCAATTTAAGAATTAAAGAAATAATCAACCAAATAAACCAAATAACTGAATCAACCAAAAATGTGCCAAAAAATTTATCTATGCAGTAATTTCTCAGACTGGTTTACCAACACTCGTTGAATTCATATTGTATCATTGAAAATCAGTGAGGTGGTTTGAAATCTAAAAATATTTTAAGATCTCATACGGAATTGGGGTCTGCGTGATTTAATTTTGTAGAACCATGGCATTGTAACGTCTATGCTTGATATATACTAAATATGTAGTTAAACAAGCAAACTCCTTATATATTTCACTCATAAGTGAGGAGTGTAATGAAACGCAGGAAAAAATACTAGAAGAATAAAGAATTTTAAGAAAAACTGTAAAAATTTTTTGAAAGCCTGAAATTCAAAAATTGATTTACGTAATACCCTAGTTTGCCCAGGTGGCTAGACGAAACTTCTTATTGTGATGATTTTTTGATTACTTCTTGTAAAAAAATTCAAATTTAATTTGTTTCGAAAACAACACATTGTAGGAGAAAGATACACAAGTAGAAAAATTGTCAAAATAATAATTATTACTTTTAAAATTTATTTATTTTTTATATTGATTCTTTTTAATTAAGCTTCTACATAATATCGTATTTTAAATGCACGTATATTATGTTGTGTAAATCTTCATAATAATAAAAGTCTGGTTTATGTTCAGAAAGTTATCTTTTTTCTAAATATATTGAGAATATACCACATTGAATGATAAGTTATCGGACATTGGCAACGGAAATAACCATCCTTCAAATTATTTTAAACCTTGCTGTTCCTTAAGATTGCGCAAAATACTATTATAAAACCATAAGTTTCGAATTTAATTATTGCCGGGGTAAATAAATTTTCAAATTATACGTTTTGGTTTAAAAGACTGTTTTTGTAGTCAATTAATAATAATTATAAAAGCTCAATTAATTTTTGCAATTTAATTTATTTCAATATATATCCTGGACATATCTTCATCAATTAATCGTTATCAGAGATTATCTCACATTTCCAAAAAACAAGGAAATAAAGTAAAAAAATATTTCAAAACTCATGTTACAACAGATATTTATTTCATGTTATAATCTACATGGTTAGTTTTTTGAAAAACTTTTATGTCTCCAGGTTTTATCATTTCATTTTGTTCCATTTCCTATATTCTGGCGCTTTCTCAGTGGAAGCTAGAATGGAAACCACAAACTATCGTTTGGTATTTACGCAAATATTAAATAAATATTTATAATAATAATTGAAGTTTTCCAGAAGTATTAGATTGTATTTAGGTACCAATGCAGTTTCGGACTTGTTGTATCGTCGTCGGCTACTCTGCAATCTGCAAGCTAATATTTAAAAAAAATATTTTAAAAATATTACTAGATTTACATTAAGGATTAATTAGGTTAAAATATTTTATGAATCAAAATTAAAGTTTATGAATCTTAAAACAGTTAAGTTAAATTGAAAATAAGTCATAATCAAGAGGTGATATTGTGATAGGTGTGCGCTGTGCATATTATAAGAAATATTTTAATTAAGAATTCTAATTATTATTTTCCAGATTCTAATTTAATGCTCATTAATTCTACTATATTTGATATACTACAATATTGCTAAGATAAAACACATACGTGGTAAATACAAGTTGTTATTGCTTTTTTGTTTCATTTCTTAAAATCTAATTAAATTTAAAGTAAAGAAGTCAAATTTATAAGAAAAATTTAAGCCGGTATTAAGAAAGTGAAACAAAACCATAAAACTATCAATTGTATAAAAAGGGGTAGGAGAAAGTTATTACTTATTACTGATTAGATATAAATTCATAAAAAAGCTGAGTTTAATAAATAAATTTTTTACAGAAATGTCTAAATAGCTTGAAAACTTAATTCCTTAATACTACTATTCTACAGAAGATTATACGAAAGATTGTGGATTGAATTCGAACAACTTCGAATTTATTGAAATTTCATAAAATGCGTCGTTTTCGAGTAAAATCAAATTTTTCGAATTAATGTAAGGAAGAAATCTTAACTGAAACATAGGATTATATGCTTTACAGAATCTATAAAATATGAATTCTATTGCATCGTTACAATGAATATTAAATAATAAGAATAAATTAAATAGAAAGCGATAATGTAAAGTTAAATATTGATTTTTTCCACTTTTAGTTATTTTATCCGATTTTATTTTTCAGCAACTCAGAAATAACGGAACTAATAATAAGTGCTACATAAACTTTTTACAGCTGCCAATCCTCGTTTCCCTTTTTTTTGTAAAATCTAATTTCCTAAACGTAATATACTTTAGCATCAAGAAAGTGCACGTGCATTTAACATACGCATACGCATACTATATAATACATACTAGTACACAAACTGCTATTACATTTTATATAAACAGTTTACTCGGTTTTAAATTAGTTTACATGCATGTAATAGTGTGAGACGTTTGTAAATAAATCGCCACGTTAGGTTCTTGAAAGCGTATCGACCTATTGTATGATTTAAATTTATCACAGAACATTAATTTTATCAGATGCATTGTATACATGTAATCAAAACGTTATTGCAATAATTTTTATGTTCTGTTGAATAGGCATTTGAAAGAGAATTTCAGGTATTTTTGCAAAGCTACGAATAGTGTGCGAGTTTCTGTTAACATTCGATAAGCTGCAAATGTTATTGCCAGCGTTTTATCGTGGTCGAGCTGATATCAGCGTAAATTATGCAGGTAGATAGTACTAATAATAATGTTTGTGCGCAGTAAATACAGGACGTAATTGAAACGTAATTTGCTTTTGAATTGTCTTTGAATGCATTTTTTCGAATTAGCTTACGTATTCCGGAAAATATATTGGTAATTGTGAGGATTCCTTCTTATAAGTTATAATTACATATATAGTTTCTTTTAGTCTATTTCTAGCCTTTTAAAGGAATATGAATTTTAAAAAAAATTGTTACTAAGAAAACACATATGTTTCTTAAGTTATTCATTCTTTATCATTTGTACGCATTACAGAGTTTGTTTTTTGTATTTTGGTCTAAGGCTTGTTCCTTCGAGCCAAATTTAAAAAACCTAAAAGTTGCTTGTTTGTAAACTTGATATCCTACCAAA
Organism: Ignelater luminosus; assembly: GCA_011009095.1. NCBI lineage: Eukaryota > Metazoa > Arthropoda > Insecta > Coleoptera > Elateridae > Ignelater > Ignelater luminosus. Next base: position 179,366 of record VTPC01007910.1, read on the forward strand.
TAGTAGATTCTGCTTATAGTAAGATCAGCACAAGCCAATCCCAAATTAATCAATGTAGCAGGGTCAATAATAAGCCGATAAATAACGAAGGTGAGATGTTTCTGCCAAAAAACCATATCAGCAACCCAGACTAATCATGGTAAATAAGCTAGACAACTTAGCTTTAAAACATCAGAATATTAGGAAAGAATCCCAGGAGAGAAATCTTTTCAGATTCTAAATATCTTGATGTTACATTGTTTCTGTTTATCTTCTTCATTTTATCTTGTACAACGTAAAGTCTACACAAACTGTATGTAAGAAAATCAATGTTAATATCTCTCGTGAGGTATGGAAAAAATACACCCAGCCTTAAACTCAAAATATTCAAACTCACCAGCTTACAGTTACCTATCAATTTGCACATCTTCTAGAATCTTATCAAAGCATAGATGTTTTGAGCCCACCAAAAGAAGATTGTCCAGTCTGCTCAAGAATCAATCCAACCAAATCTTGTCTGTTTGAAAAAAATTGAAAATAGAATCAATAGCTAGGAGAGGTTTCATGATCTTTTAGATGATTTTCTTAGAAAGTTCTTATATCACGCTCATCTTTAGTAGACTATTAGATTAGACTGCCATTAATCCTCAATATAAATAATAAAATTTATGTTCTAGTTCTATTGACAAAATATTTGTAGTTTAGTTTTAGTGTTTTTTTGAACTTCTGACCAGATTCCGGACGCTCATTGGAAGATTTAGAATGAGGTTTCAGTTAGTACTGAGTTAGTTTATATCTCGGGTTTTAGTTCTTTCTATTGTATCAAGGTTATCGATTAGGAAATTAGGTACATTTAGTACTGAATGGTTTAAGAATTGATTTTTACAAGACAAATAAAGTTCATTGATGCCCAAGGCTGCCGACGTGAGCTAAACCAGTGATAAAGTAAGCAGTTATCTTTTTTTCACTTTTTGAGTTAATAATCGGGTATCATAACAGGATACAGTAAATTATAAAAAGGTAATAAACAAGAAGCAATGACACAGTGATTTATACTGGAAATAATGTGAATTGAGTCTAACGGGTAGATATGTATCAAAATAGAAATATCATAACGATCCTGTATAGATCTGCATTCCTGACATAATCCCAAAATAAAAGATCTTTTGAAAAAGCAAAATACTCTGTTTTTATTGTTTTATGATATCAAACGACATTTAAATTTCAACATTACTTAAAGCTTATCGATTACACGTTACGATAATTGTCATGACTATCAACAGATTAAAAATGATTATGAAATAAATCGTCCACTCTTCTATTAAGTGAACACATTTTCTTCAGGAAAACAAATTTAATTTTATACTTAAGTGCAAATTCCACCTTTTAACTGATCATTCAACCCATAAAACGATTCATTTTTGATAGACTAAACAGCTGACAGTGAATCACTATGTTATCAAATCTAAAATACATTTTATGTAAATTACTGATATATCTCTAACTTTTTTTAACTTTTGCAAAATAATAACGAAAAGGAAAAAAGTGATTTGGCATAAGTGCTGAAAAAACATCGCGATTTTATGACTATTGCCTGTTAAATAAAAAATAAGTTGTATTAACTTATGCTTACGAAGATCCCAAAATAATCTGGAAGAGTCCACATTGGTACTGTTTGTTCAAGTATTTAGATCGTCCAAAAACAAATGTTAATAAATTTTATCTGCAATTTGATAAATCGTATCAACTGGGTTCAGATTAATTATGTAAAAAGTAGAACAATCTTATTTATTTATTATGCAGCAATAAAAATTTTACATTTTAGTGTTCCTGTGTTTATTGATAAAATAAATGTATTTAGTTTGACAGTTTTTGATTTATAATTATTTTTTTCAGAGTCTTCAGAAAAATTCTACTTAAGCAAGTATTGGATCACTACAGATAAAATGAAGAGAACTAACTTGTGAAACATCGTGAAGCCTAAACAGACGTGCAATAATATTTTTAACAAGAACTAATGGAAAATTACTAGAAACGATTGGATTAGCAGTCATATCTTATTTTTCGCAATAATTTAGCATATCTGATTAAAGATAATATTGGAAAATTGAGAATGTAATGAATCACAAGTGAAGGTGAATCTAGATTAAATTGCAATAAATAATATAGTAAACAGTTGTTGTTTTGAATTATTATTTAAGAGTTCAGTTGGTAATAATAAAATAAAATTACAGAAATAATTCAGCGGACGCTGCAAAGATACTCTTAATGTTTACTCAAATTGAACAAGTAAAACAGTTCCATTCAAGCCTATAGTTACAAGAACTTGTTCTAAAATGTACAGTAATTGAGATACAAGGTTAATTTGGACACCTCCGTATATTCTGCAGAAGCTTGATCTTTTCGAAATTTTTCAGTAGCTTGGATACTTCTAACCTAATTCTCAAAGTAAAACAGTCTTGTACAGACCAATTATCAGAAGCCTCTAGCATACGTTAGCATGATCATTTTGAGTCACCGGCGGTATGTAACTGTAAAACAATAACAAAACAATAACAAAACAATAACAAAACAAACAAGAAAGAAAATTTCTAAACATATAGAATCCTCGTTTGATTCCACTCAAGCTAACCATTAAAAGTGTTTTAAGTTTTCTTACTGTGCAATCAATTAATAAAAATTGTTCAATATTTTATTGTTATCCAATTTTGAAGCGTTGTCATAAATAACTGCAGGGTAATATTTAACACTGTTATTACCCTGCCACATTTCCTATACTTACGTTGATAGATATTAATCATGTAGAACGCACACTGCAGATAAATTATGATTTATTTTTCAAAATAAGCTCCATACAAAACATTTAATCAAGCTGTGTTTGTTTCCGGAGCGATTCTAATCTTTTCTAAAATAATTAATTTTCAACCAAACTCTATGTATGTTATTAATACATACATTTTAGGACGCTTTCTTTCCATTTTACATGCAAATTTCCTATTTATTAACAAAAGAAAAAATATGTATTAAAACCAAATTGTTATCTCGCTCGTCTTGTTGACAAACAGAGCATGAAAAAGTTTAATTTAAAATGCTTAAGTAATTTAAAAAGCAAAAAATTCTATACGATGACAGAAAATAGCAGGATGCTAGATTAAATTACAAGATAATAAACATCCAAGCTGCATGATTGCGAATTATGCAATTATATACATGCAATGAACGTAAATTTTTGACTTAATTACTAAAATTACAGTAATGCTGAAAATCATAATGCGTTATCTAAATAATAAATAACAATAAAAAGAAGAAAATTCACTTAATACAGAACCAAGTTGCTGGAAGAACAGGAATTAAAAAAAATAAATCAATCAAGACACAAAACGTACTAATTGCAATAGACAAATAGGGTGCTCAGAACTATAGCGAACTAAGTCCATTTCTGGTTTTTTTTAAAGATAAGTAGCAAAATGCAATGGTCTGCTGTAACTCTAATTTGATTTGTGGCAGTATGGAGTCTGCCTCTAAATACAAAACATGTTACGGAGAATTTAGTTCACTCTGGTTCTGAACAGTCCAAATATGAAGATATCATCCTGTCTTAACCTTAATTGCATTATTTAATTTTATTCAGCATAAAATTCTTAAATCTCAAATGAGGTCACACAGACATCGTGTACTATGACACCAAGTTAAAGTTAGAATTTTACGTCACTTTCGTAACCGTCACTTTGTTAAATTTAAATTCTTTGGGCATTAAATACGTAATACCTGCGATGTTTAGGATGAGCAAATAATCCTCATAATCAAATGATCAGAATAGCACAAAAAACTCAGAGATGTAATACAATAAAAAAAAAAAATCAAATCGAGAAATTATCTTTGATAAATACTGCAATTGTTATCAGTTGTTTAAGTTATTGATAACTGCAAAAGCTTTTAAATTTAGACTAACAAGATTGAAAGGTATTTCGTTAAAAAATTTTTGAAACAAAAGAAAATGTGCATTTCGAACTTTTTTCCATGTTTGCTGTCTTGAGAATCTTCAACGCTTTTCCTAGAAACTTTGCTGCTTTCTAACAAGGTTAAAATAAAATTGTCATTTGCTTTAAATACTTTAACAAACATAATAGATTGGAGAAGAAAATATATTGCTGTAGTTCACAGTTCTATCAACAAAGTCACCATTTTTATGATCTCTTAATAAAATTTAAGTACATGTGTTCAGTATCTTTCAAAAGAAATAATAATTTTACCAAATTGCACTTTGTAACAATATCTATTACATTAAACCTACAGTCTTTTATTATGACCACCCACTGTTTAAGAATTTTCCTGGCTTTATATTGCGTTATTTAAAATAGCAAGTATTTAAGGACTTTTTTTTGAAACATTCCCACACCATTAACATAGATGTTATGGTTTACAAATCCACCACTAGAAATATTTAAATTTGAACTTCTAAACAGTGTGTGATCTCATAAAATTTTGAGTTTCATGCACTAGATCTTGCTATACAGTGCAATTTTTACCAATTAGTTATTTCCAAAAATACTGAAGGTACGTGCGTTCTCATATTACTAACGTAATATGCACAAGAAAATCTTAGTTGACTGTCATACAGAAACAATCTATCGATCTTATTTTATCTAAAAAGATAATTATAAGCACAAGGTGTGCTGATTTCAATTAAATTAAAATTGATCCATTCAGAACTTTTACGTTGGTGCTCAGCCTAAGATGAAAAATGTTCAAGATACTCTGCATCGACTGAAATATGCAGCTTGTTTAATTTTATTGCAATACTAAAACTCATTTTCTTATACGGACGAGAGTTACTTATGTTTCTGAAAAGAGAAAACGAACGGTTTAAAGTTGGAGAAAATAAAAACTTTGCAAAACTTGGAATGGCTAGACGAACCTTTACAGTCTTAGATATGTAAGTGTCGTGTCAACTCTACATCTTACATAATCACAGTTAACGATGGAAGCCTGATAGCAAAAAAGGAAAAAGTTTTTGGAATCCCAGGGTGTTTTATTGAGGGATTTTAGAATTCACCATACATTTCAATAAAACGATTAAATCTCATCCCGTAGGAGTTCGTCAGTAGGGTTCGTAATCTAATTGAACGGTCAAAATTATTTTTTGATTGGTAACAGAAAGAGGTAGAAATGTTGCGTTTGTAGATTTGTAAAGGGGGCACCACTAGAGAGTTTCTTCTTGCAAAAGAATTCTAGCAAAAAATAAGAGAAGAGTTTCGAACCTTCGATTTTATAATTTGTGGAATATTAAAGAAAAATACCAAACCATCAGCGATTGCTAAGAGATCCGAAAATATGACCGAATAAAGCTTCTAAAACGGATTGGAAAAGATTTCATTTGATCTCGTTTTGATTTTTCTGGCGAACTTTTAATACGGGGATTTTCTATGTTGGGCTTGGCGTAGCACAGGAATCGATCGCCGTTTGTTTCTGAGATGAGACCTTTTCTACCATAGACGGTGTAAGCAAATTGGGCGCCATCAGTCATCGATTAGTTTTTCGTCATTCAGTTATCTACAAGAAAGCTGTGATTGCATATCCAGCAGAGCCATGTTAATATCCAAAAATTGGGAAAACAAAAACACAGTGATTCATTGACTCGGGTGAATGATTCTTTAAATTATTACTTGGTTGTATTTTAATACAGGAATGAAGGCAATAATACTGAAACCATAACAAGGCTACATACATTGCTACAACGATTAAGAGTTTGGATTACTAAGGAGATGTTTGAATATCCTGAAATATCGAGTATGGTGCGAGTTTTCTACCGAATTTGAAGGAAAATTAAAGAGGGTAACTGTTAGTCGGTTCATGTGATAATCTTTTTTATTCAATTTATAGCAATAAATGTTTCATCTCGATCCTACTTCTTATTTGTTATAAAATAAATATTTTAGTGTTTTGATGCCTTGAAAGAATCTCCATGTCAACTCTTCCAGGTGGCAGGGAAACGTTTTCGTCATTACATGTAACGGATGTATATATAAATCAGTCCAAATAAACCTTTTTTGGCTTTTGCCTGCTTTTTTTCTAAATTAATATGACTCTTTGATAGATACTAATTAAAACAAGAAGACTTTGGATAAAATAATGTTTGAAAAATTAAAAGCTTATCAGAGTTTTTATAATTTTATGGTTAATTAAACGCACCTTACACACTACTAAATAATTTACTCTTGTCATTTTTATTTAAGTTTGCAAGCAAATTTTGCGCGATAAGAATTTTCTTAAACTTTGTTCCTAACAACAATAATGGGTAAAGATTTCAAATAAGTAGAATCAATTTCTTGGGGGATCTTTTTGTTACAGAAAGAATCAAAAGCTTATTGATAAACAGACAATGTTGTGTTTGTCATAACAATTAGTTAAGTTCGAGTCAATTTCTTAATATGCATATTCCAAGTATCCAAAGAAAAATAGGAAGTGAACACGGTCTTTAAATAAGTTTACATTAGGAATAATTATATAGGAGCCAAAGATAGAATTCTTAGTTGGAAAATTGAAGAATGCAAATGCATAAAACAAATTGTAAAAACCACACGATAAGATAAAGGCATCCGCAGTACTACTCTAAGCTAATTATTCAATAAATGCATTAAAAAATTGGATCTTGAAGAAAACATTATAAACAATTCGTTTCCGAAACTAGGTGATTCTATTAAATAGAGGAATGCTATTTAAATGAATAAACATTTTAGTGTAAATTTTAAGATATTTAACTCCATTAGAAAGTGTAATAAAAGTGACAGGAAAACAACCCACGATATAACAATCTAACAATAATAATTATTGTTTTCAACGCAGTGCCCGTTAAACGAAAAATTAATTATTGACTATCCTTGTAGTTATCGCTACTTAATTAGATTTTAGAACAATTCTTAAATGTTGCATATGTATTTGTGTTGGAAAATAAGAATCACATTCGTGTGGAGATATACTAGAAATTAATTAACATTAAAACTCATCAAGAGATGTATAATTATTGTAACGTGTTTTAACGAAGCGTAACAACTACTTAATTTGAATAATTTAAAGAATTCTTGATGCTTCTGCCTGTTCATAGTAATCAAATGACAATTTTATTGGTTAACTAATTAACCCCTAATATTGTGTTAGATAAGGATTCTCCAGATTTTAAAATTTCTAATTTTAAATTACAACCAAATAAGTCCGCACATAAAATTAAAAAAAATCATTATTTTTCAACTTGTCCGTAAAATGATTGAATTTACAATGACCTTGCATTGAGTTTTACGATTTTATGCATAAATTTTCAACGTGGGTTTTAATAATGCAAACAGATTTAAGATTTGAAGGAAAATGTAACTGATATCTCTATTTTTTAAACTGTCGTTAACATTGCACTGAAAGCTAAATTTTCTAAAGTAACCATTAAGTTATATTTTGAAAAACCGAATTCAATATTAGAATTATATAACTAAATTCTGTGTGTACTAAGCATTAGGAACGTATCGCAAAATTTCCATTTTCTATTTTTAACTACATATTTTTGCAGACTTATTTTTACAATCCAGTGGCGTTGGAAAAAAGGGTTTCCACACCTTATATAATCACAACCAAAATCGTTTCACCTCTTATATCTAAAACGATCCTTATTCCATTATCCTTACCTTCTGTACAACCAAAGGTGTACCAAAGTCCTTTCCTCCTTGCAATCTAAATCCCCAGGAAGGGGCATCACCTTTATTTAAACGGACACTTATAAGATTTGCCATTATTATTAATTAACTATTCGCACTTAAATTTTCTGAATAAATCAAATCAACCAATTGGGTTCAGTCACTAGAATTATTTGTCACAACACCTATACAGTCGATAATTTGCTTCGAATAAGCGCTTACTAAACTTTAAATTAAAATGAGGTGAAGTAAGTTAGCTCAAGTTTCACATATCGCGCGCTGAAGCTTCGCTGTTATTCGTAAGGACTCGTCGCGAGTGGGGATTCTATATTAATAGTGTCTGAATAATATTTAGGTGTTTATTTTTAAGAATACCATGTTAATTTTGCAAAATCTTGGGTGGAGTCATATTTTCGTAAATGGGTCAAATATCTTGGTTAATAAATTTTCTATTTCCGTATCCGTGTTTCATTGAAATTAATAAAAGCATTGCTGCTAGGAAAAATCATATCGAATATCTGAAAGAGCTTTTTATCCAGCTCATGGTATTTTTATAACAGTCTGAAAAGCTCGCTAAAGATGACAAAGTGAGAAAACTATTATTATATCGACAATTCCACTTGAACAGTTGATTTAAAAATACATTCTTCAATCTGTTACTTAATAATATTTTCAAATATATCCTCTTTAAATTTTTTAAATAGATTTTAGAATAGTTTTCTGGTATTTTAAAAAGTTTTTCACCAGGTGCATGCTTTTTTGAATATATTAAAGAGTTACTTTTAGGTGGAAAAAACGACAGTTTTATTATACAATAAAATTAAATTGCATTTCATTAAAGAACTTGAACAGTTTTACCACAGTAACCACAACGATATTAGTAATGTGGCTTGCTGGTCGACAAGGTGATCGCCTTTGTCACAATGCACTTCCTGTTGAATATTTGTCGTGATCCGTCAGACGTTTCTGAACAAAAAAGATACAAATTGTCTCTAGATTCTCCAATCATTTATTAAAATTCTACCTGCATCTTTGTTTATAGTAGAAGAGATTTTTCTGGTTGTTACTATGTAAAGCTATTTATTTGGTTTGTCCATTTATTATTATCATGCAAGGACGTAACCCAAAACTTATGACAATACTAGTAATAACATAACAATAGTACAAGTGTTGTGCATAAAATTCAATTTAAAACATGATTTATGTACTTATTGAGACATTTTATTATCAGTATGCGTACATTCTTACTGTCAGCTGCATATCTCAGCATTTAATTTAAACTTACCTTCTTCGATAATATTACTATTGGTTATTGCAAGAAGTCATATTTATTGTGAATGAAACGCAATTAATAAATTTACTAGAAAAAATGAAATAAAAACTTATTTTAGAAACTGTAACAGATTTGTTTGTCTGTTTTTATTTCTTTATTAAACTTTACTCTTTACCTTTTCTATCTGCAAGTTTTCATTATCATAAAATTTGTAGCTTTTTACAACAAGACAATCGATGAATATTTACAAATGTTATTAACAATGAATGAAGAAAAATCTGAATTTTAAATTGTTTTTCGTTAACCAACAGAACAATTTTTATTTAAGTAGGAGAGTTTTGAGAGGTAGAATCGAATGTTAGTATAGTTATTACAATTTAATTCAATCTAATTAACTGTTGTCTCAACTGTCCAAATGAAACCACGTTTTCAGAACGTACAAAACAACCCAAAGAAACACTAATCTGTATTTTCCTAAAGTAACTGTAATATTCTCATATTTCATAAACACTTTGGTTTACAAGAATGACGTGACACAATTGTTTTTTGTAACATATACCATATAGTTGGGATACCATATTTTAGAAAAATTGATCTTGGCGTCAGTTAGTTAGTTCAAATGCACATCTTGCTTCAGCACTACCAATGCCATTTTCAATTCAACCTTTTTTGTACAAACTAGTACAAAGTAGTCTTAGATCTTGATGTCAAGAATAAGAACATGTTGACAAAAACCAAAAAACTGAGAATTAGTAAATGGTCTGATTTTGTTAGTGCTAACGGTACTATTTAATAAACCTAACAATGTACCTGATGTGTCAAAAAAGTGATTTAAACTTTATAGTGCTAATAAGAGTTCTTAAATTCTTATTAACAGTTCTGTTTGTTTTGTAACACACTTCTGTCACTTACGTTAAGCTATAAATTAAACACAAGATTAAAACTTCTCAGTTATAAAATTCACCTGCAATCTCCAATATGAGCCATCTGAAATCAGGCAAGCATTCTGGTTCCTACCACTGATGATAATACATTTCTTACAGTTTTTCAAGTCCATTTCTCAAGCCTAGAGCTACCAGTGATTTCGATGGGTACGCTGAGATAGTATTTCTGCAGCCCATCAGATATAAATACAAATCTGGTGTCAGCAGAATTAATGTTGTGTAGACTCTCTCAAAAGCAGTGCCTAAGAAATATTGAACGACTTTCTTGGCAAGACACCGTCAATAATGTCGACTTGCTGACCATTGCCATTACAGGAACCAATATTGAAAGTGTAGGGATTTGTCGACGTTAAACCAAACGCTATTAACTAGGCGTAACAAAATTTAAATTTTAATTTAATGTTTAAAGATCATGTTACGGACAATGTATACCAACGTTAACATGCTTGTGGTGTGTGCAGCATATGCTGGAAAGGTTCTGGCGAACTCTGGAGTTCATCGGCACGAGAAACCACCATCAATACATTACTGCTCACAATGTTGCAGAGGTATTAAATAAATATTTTACGTATATAAAATTTTCAGTCAGGCGTATGTCTCTTTATTTGTCTCTGTTGCAGACCCCGAAAACGGATGTGTTTTCAGGTACCAGCAAAGGTAAGAAAACTCCAATTTTGACAGAACTATCTATTCATCATATGTGTTATTAGACTTTTGGCCAATGCATATAATAATAATAACCCCCGTGGGGTTTCCGGATAGTAGAATTGGGCCTTAGTATTTCTTGCCTGTCGTAAAAGGCGACTAAAGGAAAAATCTCGTTGTTGGGGCTAGCAACCCCTACAACGTTGATAATTTTGTTGCTGTGAAAACAAGAAGTCAAGTAGTCTAGGGGCGTACATGGGTTAGGGCTGTCTCTGTTTGGAGCTGTCCTAAGGTTCAGCCCTCCGTAGATGGTGTCGAGGCGAATGGCGCCCATGTGCGGTTAGAAACCATAAGGCCAGATTCTTCTTTCGATGTATAGCCGGATGGTGGATGTAGTTTGGATTTAAAAGATGGTAGTCCCATTACAAACCCACGATCGAAGAATAGGCGTATGCGCTGGAGAAAAGAGGAAATTTATTTTTAATACGCACATACTATATCGCGACGGGATTGGGACAACGACGAAAATATTATCCTGTAAAAATGCTGGAAGTATGGAAAAGTCAATACCCTGAAAGTAAATGCAGCAAAAACGGCCTAGCAAATCAAGTTAGATCAATATTGCACAGAGAAGTTCTATCTCTAGCAGAACTAAAAGAACAAGCAAAACAATATTCACAGCTTGATATCTCAATAAAAATAACATCTAGAAGCAGTCAAAATATAAACACAAGGCAATCCAGAAGACTGTCTAAGAGGCACACAATAGCATGGGAAACGTTATTCCACATTACAAATGATCAAATCGAAGAAGCTTATATTACTGATTATATAATTTATAAAGGAATTCCGCCTAGAGTAAGACTACCAATACCTAAAATCAGAAATGGCAGACGTGTGTATGAATGCGTCAAAAAGGTAAACCAACTTCTAGTCGACGAGTTTAACGGCAGTGATAGTCTAGAAGAAACCCATCATATAATTTAGTCTGCTGCACTAACCGTTTGCGAACTTCTAAATATTCCAATAAAAGAACATCCACAAATCAAGCATTAAAAGAGACAAATTGGAAAATTAGATTAACGAGAACAATAAATAAAATAAGAGAAAAACTAGGGTAGTTACAGAATTACATCGAAAAAGAAAGTGAAGCAAGTAAAAAGCTTAAAACTAAAATTAAAACGTTAGCAAAGGAAGCTAATACAAAACCTAATCATCTAGATTACCTACAGAAACTTGCTCAATTTCAAGAAAAACTTAAACAGAAAGCGGCAGCTTATGGATGTAGACTTCGAAGGTATAATGATAACAGCAAACGTTATCAACAGAACAAGCAGTACTACAAAAAGCGACAGCTGTTCTATAGGAAGATGGGAGAAGAAGAAAAGTACTGCAAAGAGATGAACATGAACATGCCCAAGCCAGAACAAGTCTACAACTTTTGAAAAGGGTTATGGTCAGAAGAGGTAGTGCACGATGAAGACACTTATTGGATTAAAGAGGAAAAGAAAAAAAGTCAACAAATACCGGATATGGAAGAGTTAGTTATCACCATAGAAGACATATGACAATCTACAAAGAAATTACTTAATTGGAAGGCTCCTGGACCCGACAGGATCCAGAAGTATTGGTGGCAAAACTTCCGTTTTAGTAAAGCAATTCTAAGAACTGCTAGATAGCCCTGATAAATTTCCACGTATGTTATCAGAGGGAATTACGTACATGATTCCTAATTCTAATAAAACCGAAGAACCAAGCAACTATCGACCTATAACTTGTTTGTCGACCTTGTACAAAATGTTAACATCCATAATATTAGCAAACAAGGTTAAAATATATGTTGATGATAATAATATATTAGCCCCAGAACAAGGTGGATGTAAATATTATGGAAGGAGGTGTAAGGAATTATTACTAATTGATGTAGCGGTGACAAGATACGTTAAACTACGTAAAAGAAATATATCTTTTGCCTGGATAGACTGCAAGAAAGCGTATGACTCAGTACCCCACTCATGGCTGATTAACATATTACGAATCTATAAAGTAGATATTAAAGTTGTTAGATTACTTACATACATGATGACAGCATGGCGTACATCTGCTATGATAAACATAGGGAAAGAAAAATTCACCACAAAAGTGATTTGAATAAGGCGGGGCCTGTTCCAGGGTGGTAGCTTGAGCCCGCTGTGGTTTTGTTTGTGCCTCAATCCCTTGAGTTACAGGTTGGGCAGTACCAACTACGGCTTTAATGTTGATAAATGTGTAGATTGTAGAATAACACACTTACTCTATCTAGATGACCTGAAGATTTATGCTAATAGCTCCAACCAATTGCAAAGTCAAATTGAATTAGTTAATAACTTTAGCAAATCAGTAAAGATGCAGTTTGGATTATGTAAATGTGCAGTGTTACATGTTAAACAAGGCAAAATTCAATCGATGACTTACTAGATGGATCGGAAATTAAAGAATTAGGTTTAGAGGAGGTGTACAAATACTTGGGAATTCAACAAACGCTTGACATCAAAGATACTGATATGAGCAAGAGTGTAAGCACCACATTTATGGGGTGAGTAGTTGAGGTCCTTAAAACAAAATTAAACGCTAAGCCCAAGATAACATCAATTAGTACTTGCGCGATGCCGGTAATTATGTATACTGTTGGAATACTTAAGTGGTCAACAAGAGACTTACAGAATTTAGATAGGCAAGTGAGAACAATGCTTACAAAGTATAAGTGTCATTATTCTAATGCATCTAGTAACAGACTCTATGTACCTAGAAAACATGGAGGAAGAGGCCTGCTCAGTTTACAAGTGATACATAATAATGAAATAAGTGACTTATGTAAATATCTACTCACAAAGAATTCACCATTAGTTGAATTGTACCGAAGAATTGACAGGTACGGTCCTATAAAAGTACAAGAAGTAAATAAAGAAGCAAAAGAGATTTCCATAAAAAGTTTTGCTGCTAGTTGGAAAGAAAAGCTTTTGACGGTAGATTTCCAGCTATGCTAGAGGAAGAGGATGTTGATTTTATAGCATCTACTACTTACCTAAAAGTGGTAGAGTTGCACACTCAAACAGAAGCTGTTCTAACAGCCGTACAGGACCAGGTGATTACCGCTAGAAATTACCTAAAACATATAATTAAAAAAAAATATATAGAAAGTGAGAAGTGTCGTATGTGTAACAGAGTAAATGAATCAATTCAACACATAGTATCCGGGTGTACTTACCTTGCCCCAAGAGAGTATCTCCAACGCCATAGCAACGTAGCAAGAACTATTCACCAGTAAAGGTTTATTAGATCAAGTACACCCATATTACAAATATGTACCCAGTTCAACTCGGGAAAATGATAACTATAAGGTCTTGTGGGACACACCTATAAACACCGATAGGGCAGTTGCACATAACAAACCCGATATTGCAATATTTAATAAAAAGGGAAAATATAGTGTGGCTTATAGAAATAACAATACCGGTGGATGAAAACATTACAAAGGCGTACAGAGAGACAATAAACAAATATCAAGATCTAACGTACGAAATAAAAGATATTTACGAGGTACAGCGGGTAGAGACTTTTCCACTTGTTATATCAGCTGGCGGACTGGTACATAGAAAATTCGTAGAAAATTTACAACAATTAAGCATTTCAACAAGCTTATTAAAAACAGCACAGAAAGCTGTTGTTTTGGAAACTACCAGAATTGTAAGAAAGGTCATTAATCAATAAGAATATATTTGTTTTAGTTACTTAACTCGGCGAGTATAAATGAATATTTACCAGCACAAGATATAAAAAACAAAAAAAAAATAATAATAAACCGCGCTGGCAAACTAGGTTAGTGAATGATATAGAAAAGATTTGTAAGGACCTTGCCCGCTTTCTATAATACAACAGTAGATACTCTCAAACAGTTACAAAACATCTTAAGATACATTTTCAAGAAAATTGAAACTTACGCAAAGCATGAAGATCATAATACACACATTGTAGAATATATCGATACACTGAAACAAAAGTTGGCAGCTAAATCTCATAGACTTAAAAGGTACATATAAAACGTCCTACGTGCGTAGCAGCAGAATAAAGTTTTCGGGACACGTGAGAAGGCATTGTATAAATAACTAAATAAGGACAGTACAGACTATCAATAAAACCCCCCTCCAAAAGTGAAGATCTCGAACAATTCTGGAAATCTATTTGGTCAGAGGACCAGAAACCAATACCAGAAATGTTCAGTCAATGACATTCAGTGCACTAATAGCAGAAGAAGTAGCAGATACCATAGAAAACACACAAAACTGGAAAGCTCCACGAGTTATGGCCTTCACAATTCTTAGTATAAACAGTTTATGAGTACCCATGTGAAACTAACTGAACAATCTTCACACGTTATTCAACATTCGGAAGGCCTGCCTACATTTATAACTGAAGGTATAACTGATATGAAACTTAGATCTTATTCTACAAGTGATCCAAAACAATATAGACCAATAGCTTGTCTTTCCACATTGTATATAAAATAGTGACGGCATGCATAGCTAACAAAATATAACATGCGATCATTAAAATTTAAATTCCCAATAGGCTGTGGAATTTTTCCGTAGGGCGTAGCTTATACATAACGCATGCCATCACATAACTTATAAACTGATGATTTTGCCTTGGTTCTAATTTTAATGCTTGCATGTTACAATCATGTGGAATCAAGCGGTATTCTTGCCAAACAACAAAAGAGATACCGCAGAAAACATACATATGGGGTGCAAAGAACAATTTGGTTATTGACTCGGTTGTTTTGAGGCAAGCTTATAGAAAACACAGGAATCTGCATATGGCCTACATCGATTATTAGAAAGCATACGATAGCGCGCCTCACTCTTGATTGATCCAAGTACTGCGACTCTATAAAGTGGACCAAACTCTCATTTTAGTTTTGACGGCAGCAGTGTCACGGTAGAATACAATTAGGTAAGCTATCGCTTAATGACCCCGAGATGCAGACGCAGCTTGTTGATATTAATAGAAGGTTATTTCAGGGAGACTCCTTAAGTCTACTACGGTTTTGCTTGGCCCTCAACCCACTTTCTAATAGACTAAATAGTACGCGATATGGTTTCAAACTACGTCTCAACAAACAAATTCTTATTGCCATTACTGACTTGTTATACATGGACGATATTAAAATCTACGCAGCATCTCCTAACCAATTAAATAAACTGCTGCAAATTGTTTATTCATTTTCAAATCATATACATATGAAGTTCGGATTAGACAAATGTAAAATACTGCCTATAGAAAAAGGTGTGTTTGATGAAGGTGGTTACCAACTTAATTGTAATACCCACATCGATAATATGGAAAAGGAAGATGTTTACAAGTATCTTGAAATAAAGCGGGCCAATTAATAAACCATAAAGAAACTAAAGAGACTTTTGTTTTGCAGTACATACAGCGTTTAATGTCATTTTTAAAATCTTCCCTAAATGCGAAGAATTCGATTAAGGCGATCAATAAATTTGCTGTACCATTGCTGACATATTTGTTCAGAGTGATTCAATGGAATCAAGCAGAACTAGCAAAATTGGGCACCAAAACAAGAACAGTCCTCATAAAATTCAGACACCATCACCCTAATGCAGCTGTAGAGCGACTAATGTTGCCGAGTTCCCAAGAAGGTAGAGGGTCATAAACATTACTCGACGTCACAACTTGCAAGTGCAAGATCTGAGGCAATTCTTCGACTCCAAGCAACCAAACTCTGAACTACACACTGTAGTATGCGTAATAGATAAAAACTTCACTCCTCTTAACCTTAGTAATGTACAGTTATCACTGCAGATTGAGTCTCACCAATATAAAATTGACACTTGGGCACAGAAAGCTCTTCACTGTAGACATACCAAGGATGTCAGCTAACAACATGACGACAAAGTGGCGTTGAACCACTGATTGTAATTAGTCTATTTGCGAAGACAGAAGGGTTCATGATGGCAATTCAAGATTAAGTGGTAGCTACAAGGAACTACAGAAAACATACTCAAAGAACAAACAGATGGCAAATGTCGCAAATGTCATCAATCTAGGGAAACGAGTCAACACATCATATCTGGATGTAGCGCAATAGCGCAAACTGAATACTTACACAGACACAACCAGATTGTTAAGATTATCCATCAGGCAACAATAAGGGTGGTTTCAGACGAGTGGTTTTTTACCGCGCGACACTAAATTTGCGGTGGCAGATCTTCATGAGCCAATCATTTTCGGTTGTTTTGATGTTAGTTATCAATTTTCCGTACAAACTCCACTGGTAGACAACCGTATAATGATTCCGTTCGTTTAGAAACAGGTATTTATACTTGCAAAAATGATACCGCGCGATGGAATTTGTACGGAGAATTGATAACTACACAAATGAAAACAATCCGCTAATGTGAACACGTTTCAAGATCTGCCGCCGCAAATGTAGTCCCGCGCGGTAAAAAAACCGCTCGTCTAAAACCACCCTAAAGAGGCACCAATTAATATCGGCGGTAATCCCGTACTGTAAATATATGTCTGAAAAAGTGTTGGAGAATCCAACTAACAAATTATTGTATTTATTATAACAAGACGATTATGACTGACCGAACCATTGCATGCAATAGACCGGATTTAATCCTTATTGACAAAGCCAGTAAGTCAGTATACCTCATAGATATTGCAGTACCGGACAAGAATAACTTAGTAAGTTATTAGTAAGTACACACTCAAAGAAAATCAGCAAGTATGCAGACCTATACCTCGAGGTGAAGACATTATGTGGAATAGACAGAGTGACGATAGTCTCCATAGTCCTCTCAGCTACCGAAGTCATTTCTCATAGCCTTCATAAGAGTCTGTCCACCGTTGGTTTACACCCCTACATATACAGGTTACTTCAGAAAGCAGCCATACTCAAAAAAAGTCACATAAGAAGAAAATTTTTAAATCCTCCCCACACTCCGTAGACCTGGCTAATGCGGTCCGTCGAAGGGGAGTCCAAAACCGTCATTCCGAGATGTAAGAACGTGATATCGAAATAATAATAATAATAAAAATAAATCACCTTTTATCAAATTTAAAATTAAAATACAATACAAATCTATTAAAATAAACATTAAATTCTATCGCATGGGCCCTGGCAAAATCTAGCCAAAGTCTACTGTATTTCACTAGAGGCCAGGTGCAGATTAAAAAAGAAGAAAGAAATGTAAAACAAAATAAAATAAGAAAAAAATTATTTCGAGTAGGCAGACAATGAGAGCAAGTACAATTTATTGTATTTGTAACAAATAATTTTTCAAAGAACGTTTGAAGTTTATGATAATAACTTCTTTGATCTTGCAAGAAATATAATTATAAAGCTTGACTGTTGACATGTTATTATGACGAACATTTTATAACCAAGAGATGTAAAAGGAGGCTTTAAAGTAAATAGAGTGTGTGTAAGAGATCCCAAGTGATTCTTCTAACGATTTTCCATCTTCAACCAACCGAGCTCAGTAATTTTACAAGAAATATGGTCATAACGACGTAAGCTAAAAATAAACTGACAACACCAAATTTGCATCTTTTGAATGCAGTATTTATCTTCTGCGTCATTGAAAAAGCCGTATATTTGCGTATACAAAATCTTTTCAAAAATTTTTGATATGCAAGAATAATATGCTGATTATTCTAAGATCCGAAAAAGAGTTTGGATTTGCAACCTTTGGAAAAGGTAGGCCTACAGTTCCTTTCCTGCCAAGAAAAGTAACTAGATTTAATGCAACAAATAATAAGGTGAGTAATATATTTACCAATAAAGGGACTAGCATACTTTAGCATTATGAGGAAAATGTTGTCAGAACCTATAGCATTAGATTTTAGGTTATCCAAAATTTTATTAACTTCATCTATTGCAGTAAGCGAAGATTTGAAGGAATTATCTACGAAATTACGATTAGTTAAATAATAATTTGATCATTGCAATCACTAGTAGTAGCTTCAACGAATGAACTGAAGTAGTTACCAATGGAAGTAGAATTACTTAAGTCAAAAGGCAGGTCATGGCATTTGGCAAATCGTATCGTATACTCAGCTCAATTAAAGCTGACCATAATTCACTGGAAGGCTACGAGAATGGATACTTTTAGTTATCTATATTACTTTCACGAAGTATATTATATCACGGAATTGTTCAAAGTAATCTTACTATCCCAATTAACTATTGATGCATTACATACAAAAATGGGATCAATATGTTCATTCATAATTTGCATTAGGCTGTATGAATCAAAACAGGTGTTAATAGGGTTACTAAAAAGTTGACGTTAAAATCTTCCAGGCGATTGTATACATACAATATATCATCAAGATTAGTTACAAGAGCGTTTATGTTAATAAAGTAGATTGTACAAATAACAATAGTTTTTGAATGCAATTTCATTTTAACAAATATATACTCTAGATTTGCTAGAATAGGAAAATCGAAAGATAGTATTACACAACTGAGATCCGATCTTAAATAAATACCCACTCCATCTCCTCTATTATTTCTATCCCTATAAAAAAATGGATAATCTGGCACAAAAACTGTCTCCGTAAGTGGATCAGATGATAACCATAATTCTAAAACACAAAAAAACGTCCAAAGATTTGTTAAGTATTAAATGTACAACAAAATGAAATTCCGTAAAAAGTCATCCCACATTTACTTGATTTATTTTTATATCTGCCTACTTAAAACAAATAATTGACTTAAAATACTAAGATGATGTATACTCAATAAATTTTTAAACTATAATAAATGTATAATAATACATGACTAGTGTCACAACGTATTCTTAATCGCACAATTTTTCAAGTTCATTCATGGTCTGACAAGTGTGTTTCTTAGCGTTTTTGTTTATATACTAGATTGTGCCATCTGTAGTTCCAACATTTTTAAAACCAAATTTATCAATCCCATAATAAGTTTCTAATCTGTTACAAGTTAGGTTTTCTTTCATAAAATGATACTTATTTCGGCTCTTTTGAGCATTTTTTAATTTTTAAATACCAGATTTCTGTATCTGTAGCTGGTAAATTTTACAAATATCCCTCGAGCTCTTTTACTTGAGGGATTAAAAGCACTCGGTGAGATCTATCCACTTGATCGGGAGTAACTTTTAATCCTAGTCTACAATTGAATTCATCTAGTACTTATCTAGTAATTATCGGTGTCTTCGTTTTTATTTTCTGAGATACCAAAAACTTTCAGGCTATTACGTCTAGTGTATTGTTCTAGCTCGTCCAGTTTTTTACGAAGCTCTCCATTTTTCTTTTCTTCTTCTCGATAAATGTTGTTTCGCAGACGAAACCTTTAATTGCAGCTAGAGTCTTGATATCGGTTTGCTGATTATAAGTAAAAACCATCTTGAAAAACAATTTTTTCATACCTTTAATTAATAAATAAATGCTAGAGCTTTGTTGCAGAGAGATCGGGAAAAGTACCTTACACTCATTTGTCATAACTATGTATGACAAAAGTGCTTCAGCGAGAATTGTAAGTAAATGCCGCGGGAAACTCTTTTTGTAGAAAAAATACTAAGGGCTATCCAACAGACTTCCAACGCACTTCAACAGTATGCATTGCGGGTTGCGTTTCAGGATAGATACGTATTGGGTGCCTAAACACCATAGCAGGTACCTGACCCCTCAGATTCAAGCTAAAAGCTGATGGAAGCCGCAGTGTCTGCACACGAGGGCAATCTTTCGTTGCGCTTCTGAAACACCTCTAAAACGGCTAAGAGTTATACAACTAGCAATTCCTTTCATCTGCGTGCACTGTCGTTATCAGAGCCTGATTAAGACAATTGAACATCTTAGGCTGTTAAGTAAAAATTTAGTGGCCATGCTAATTTACCATCGAGTTGCAAAAACACGGAATGGTGAATTTGACGATTAAATCTCCTAGGTCCCAGTTCAGCTTATTGGATAAGTAGCTTTGACTCCACTTCAAAGAAAAAGTTAGGTTGCTGTCATGTGTATGTGCCACTTGGCATGCTTCTATCACATAATGTGAGGTTATGCTCCGTAATCATCGGAATATACCAGTCTTTCGGGAACACAAACACTGCCGAAGAAAGACTACAATCTTTTCTTATTTATTGTCTTTGAGTCTTATTAGTACGTCCTATATAACGTAGTATCATATTAGGGTATAGTCAATATACCTATATGACATAAAATGATGTGCACATTTGTCCTGAATCGTATCTTGTTGTATAGATTAAAGTCGTTATCCGTCTTTGATTATCTTATGGCAAAATGCGGCAATTTGCAAAACCCTTCTATTTTTCACATTAAGCCAACCAGAGACGTGCGACTAATGAGATATATGATCAAATCTACGTACTCCATAAATAAAATGTAAGCATGATTTTTGTACTTTTAAATTCGTTGAGAAGTGTCTAGGTCTAGGCAAAACCGTATATCGGAACACAATTCGAGAACTGAAAAAGAATTAAGCAATCGCACAATAAGATTTTTGATTTTATACTAAGATATTGTATATGTGGATAGAACTGTTTTAGTACGCTCTTGGAAGGTGCAAATCTGCTATTTTTTGTCACTGTTGACTGCCAGTATTTCAGAATTATTTATTGTTATGGTGGGTAAAGCAATGCCATCTACTGATTTACCTAACAGTAAAATGCAAGATTTAGAAGAGCTTAAAATCAAACATGTTTTTTTCCCGACCGAGGTCCTGAGATTTTTCACGCCAAAGAATTTGGTCGTTTGTCAAAACATGAACTGCGCGATCAAGAGCGGCTGGTTTAAAGGAACAGTAGATCTGCGTTTTGCCCGCTTACATTTGAATATTATAGGCCGTCACACAAGTATACAATCTCCTGGTATAAATGGACATTTGTACCCTCTGGAAGGGCATTTCAGAGAAAATTTCATAGACCCGGAGCAACTAATATTTTAGAGGCCTTTCAAAATTTAAAATAAAATCCTGGATAAGAAAATAAAGTCAATGGGATTTAATATTTTTTGGATTATCACATTTAATTATTTTACAAAAGCTTTGCACGCCTTAACATTAGCAAATTCGCTGATTCTTTCAGAATAGTCTAAAACTTTTGACAAGTATTTTTTAAAAGCAGGAATCTGTGTTTGTGCATCAACGGGAAGTCTTTCTATATCGATGTCATTCAGAGCAGATCGCAAAGATTTAAAATTTAGAGCCACTGGTTTCACAGCTGTTAGTCTTGCTGACCATCTTGGTTTTGAAATGTTATGTGAGGAATAGCGTGCTAAATGTTTTTTAAAAACTCCCATCTTTTTGGACTTGTACTAAAGAAATTAAAAATTTGCTGGACAGTACCAAAAAAAGTTATTGCTTCTTTGCAAAATTCTGCCAAATCCAATCCGACAAGATTTAAGGTATGCTTTCCACAACCAAAGAATGTACAATTGCTATTTTCACACAAAAGAACTGCTTGCACACCATTATACTTTCCTTCCATATTGGCTCCATTATCGTAGCCTTGTTCCATACAGTTTTTAAAATTCAATTTTAATTCCTGAGCAGGTTTGCTCAATACCTAGGCGTTCATTGAGCCTATTTAAATGTTGAAGGAATTTCTTGAATACGTTTATTACAATAGTTCTTTTCATGATGAGAGATTTCAAAAAGGCTTATTATATTCTGTTATTGTATTACTGGCACCAGATACTGAAAAGGCTTTATTGTCCAGCTAAGGGTCTTTTACTTTGATTATAAATTTTATACCTGCTTTAGCTGTAGACAGTTGAGGCAAAAAGTGTTTTCTATATTGAAAATTGGAAGTTTTTCTCGTATATTCTTTTTGGAAAATTTAACTGTAAAATTAAGGCTGTTGTACGAGCCGTGACATAGCTTTGCCTTCTTTTATAATTTTGTCTAACATACTGAGTTAATATTGCGAGGCCCGGGGCAGCTACCCCTCCTGACCCCCCTCTGATTGGCTCTGCCCTCTGGTAACTCCAACAGGGGTAGATGTATTGTCAGTTACTTTAACACTTTGCTTTCTACCATTGAATCAGTTTCTAAATAGACCAATTCCATTAGAAAGAAGCGTTAAGTAACGAAGTATTGCAAGGAGAAATTCGTTATTGATAGTGTCGAATGCTTTGCTAAAGTCTAGAAATGCACGTGCATTGCTCGTCGTCTTAAGTGTGAAGTATATCATTAGTTATTACCTGAGCGAAATCCAGTTTGAGTTTTCGGCAATGGATTGTGATTAGTAACGCATTTATGAAGTTGAAAATTAATAAGTTTTTTCAGTTATTTTTGTTAACGTCGGCAGTATGCTAATTGGTCTATGGTCTTTATGGTCTACAGGTTGTTGAACCTTGGTTATATTACCAGAGAATATTCTGAGCAATCGGAAAATTTTTGTTCCAAGATGTATGTGTTCAAAATGTGCACGAGAAACGGCACAATGTATGGACAACAAAGTTTAATCATTTTTGTATTTAATCCACTCGAACCAACAGCGTTACTTTTAATGGAGTTAATTATTTTGTTGCAGAAATACGATTCAGGGTACAGTCAAACAAACATTAAGCTCAAAGCGACTATCTAAATTAGATCCAATGGGGACGTAATGTCACCACAATACTTTTTTGAAATTAAAAACAAAATTAATGATTAGAAGCTTTAAGGCTTTATTTTAATTGAGAAAAAAAATAAACAGTGTCTACACGTTCAGATGTTTTAAGAGTTGCTCACAAAAATCCCCAAAGTTGATGATATTTTCTGAATTTACATGTTACAAATGGAAATATTAAGTACGTGCAAATGTGTCGGAGATTTAAAGATTAGACAAAAGACAAATTCCCCTGACAGTGTAGTTAACATTTAGGTCGAAAAGAAGATGGATGCCTTCATTCACGTTTATTGCCCTTAAACGCTTTTCAACTCCGACATTTTACAGAATTACTTAATAAGATGAATTCTGAAATATAAGAAAGGTAGGGAGGGGAAAGCAAACAAAATATTTTGTATCCTTCTCTGCAAAAAACTCTGCCCCCGCCCATGCCTTGTGCAAGCAATTTGAGTTACCTCAAAATACACAACATTATGTTAAGTACTACAACTGAAAATAAAAAATAAAAGCTATAGTGAGCATCATTTATGTATCGGTGACACGAACGTGGACTGGGAGAGGAGGAGCAAATGAAAAATAAGTAATTTTATTATTTTTAGACATTTCATGTATCTGACAAAAGCAATATTCTTGTAGAAAATTGTCAAAAATCTAAAATGCCTTTTTTTACTTTATGTTTGGACAAAGTTTTGTTATTAAATAGCTCGCCTTTTAAATCTAAAATTTAAAGGTAGCTGATTACTTATTTCTAATTAATTAAAAATAATTATTAAATGCATTTATTATTTATTCGGCTAGGTTTCCGTTTCCAGTAGTTCCACTGAAGTTGATAGGTTTTTATTGTCACGTAGAGGACAGGACACGTAATGTTTAAACAAATACTATCACATTTATGTACATAATTCCATTTAGTTAATTAACAAACACTGATTTATTATTTAATTAATAAACACTGATCTTTTTTAAGGCTTAATGATAAATGAATTGTCCATCTGTATAATAATAAATAAGAGAAATAACAGAAAATCAGATGATAAACAGACATAAGACGACAAGATTTTTGCCAAGACTCATAGATGATTTGTTTATCTAACGATATGAGCTATCAAAAGTGAATACAATAAAGCAATAATGTTTTCAGCTAAAAATGCATTGTTAGGAACTTTCCAGATTTGCGTTTTCTGTGGAAAATAATAAATCAAAAGTGCTAAGAAAAAAATCACTTAATTAAGTCGTTTTGTCATGTCACTCCATAGAAAAAGAAAAAACTACTTTTACAACACTCAATATGCAAAGAAAAGTTTCTAACTTAATTTTCTTTATTTTTAAACATTTTTTGTTATTTAACATCAAACAAAATGAAGAAAATTTCCAAAAGAATTTTATTTTAAGCAAAAGAAAATCATGACAGAGTGTTTAAGGATTGTCTTTAAGGAGAATATCAAAAATATTGTTTACTTTTATATAAAATAAAAACATACAATGTTGCATTTTGATATTGTTTGATTTTATTACTTTCCTATTAGGGAGATTATTACTAATAAAATAATCCAAGTTCAAATCTCTCGAAGAAGCAAATTTTGCTATGAATTCATTTGAAATTTCTTCAATCGTTCAGTATATTTGTTGATTTTCCCTTGTACATTTACACGACTGCGCTATATGCTATAAACTTTTTTCAAGTTGCCTATTTAAGCTGCTTTCAATGTCAAAAAGCCTCTATTTGAATTTGTGTGTGTTTTAACGTCTTGACGTGATGTTGATTTTAAAATTGTTTTATATAGTTGACAAGGCAATTTTTATTTTTTTTTACGTTAGTGTGGTCTATTTACTGTGGAGCTTCAAAATGTTATTGTTTATTGGCTGCGGTATATTTTGTTATTACATATACAAATTCTTCATTAAACCTTATACATATTGGAAAACTCGTAACGTTATGTACGAAAGACCGTGGCCGGTATTTGGAAATTTAATTCCTTTCGTATTTAAAAAACAATCACTGGTGGATCTCCATAATGAAATCTACAAGAAAGATAAATATAACGAAAGGTAATTTAGAGTTTAAATGTGCCATTTAAAGTGTGTAAAACGCAAATGTATTTTTTTCAGCCGATACATTGGATTGTATCATTCTCAAACTCCAGTTCTTTTAATAAAAGATGCACACTTAATTCGGGAAATGATGGTGGAGAACTTTGAAATATTTCCCGAGAGGACCGTTTTTGTTCCTAGAGAATTGGATCGCATATGGGCTAAAAGTCTTTTTGCATTACCTGGTAAGAAAGAGACGTGGTTTTTAATTACTAACTTTTCTTGAACACTATAATATCTTGAAATTCTAAAGAAAAATAAATTTTTAAATTATTTTTGTATTTTATCAAAATGTGTTGGAAATCAAAGAAAGTATCGCTATTGAAATTTCTGGAAATATTTTATTATCGTATTATGTTTTTCTCAGCTTTCAGATTTATTTTAAATTTCTAATCTATAAACCATTTATGAATGAGATATATCTGAAAAACGTTTTTAGATTTTCTTTTGCTTACAATAAAATTCTTTTGGAAATTTTCTTCATTTTGTTTGATGTTAAATAACAAAAAATGTTTAAAAATAAAGAAAATTATGTTAGAAACTTTTCTTTGCAAATTGAGTGTTGTAAAAGTAGTTTTTTCTTTTTCTATGGAGTGAAATTTAATATACAGGGTGTTTAAGGATTGTCTTTAAGGAGAATATCAAAAATATTGTTTACTTTTATATAAAACAAAAACATACAATGTTGCATTTTGATATTGTTTGATTTTATTACTTTCCTATTAGGTACTTACTGACTGCAAGAGTAAAATACTTTACAGGGATTGTGGCTTATTTTTGGCTATATTTCTATTATTCAATTAGTTGTTTTAAGATTCCATTAAGCTTATTGATCAATTTTGGTATAATTTAA